>VDFB02039762.1:0-62266 GCA_007258455.2 Sequoia sempervirens | reverse complement strand
GTTGTCATCACATGCATATCTATTCTGAGAGTCGCCTTTTACACTTGGAGTTTTATTTAATGTTTTACGTTAACTGATGGTAGTCTTCCAGTTAACTTGCTTTCAATAAGGACGTGCATGCTCGCACAATTGTCCGTTTTTAGATTAGATGTTTCAGTTAAACTGAGGGTAGTTTCCCAGTTGACTGTATAGTTTACTTAATTAGGGTTTGGCGCATTGCTTGCATGCATTGCAAGAACTGTAGATGACACAAGGTGATTGTAGGGTTCCCTGCACCTTGATGTATATAAATAAGAGCTTTTGCTCAAGTGTAATTAATTTTTGTTTGAGAGAGAAATATATGCTGCGCCTACCTTGCCCTCAATATTGCTCTTTTTGGTATTTGTTCATGTGCCTTCGCTATTGCAATTGATTGTTATGCCACATAGGGTTTCGAAAGATTGTAATGGTGAATTCTTTCCATAGTTTAGATAAATCTGTTTGAACATCTTTATCATTGAAGTCAATTGTTATGCCACATAGGGTTCCAAGAAATTGAGATGATAAAGGCTGTTTTGTGTTAATTTACCATTGTGATCAATCGTTATGCCACATAGGGTTTCGAGAAGTTACGGTGATAAATCTGTTTTGTGAATCTTTATCATTATAATTAAAGGTTATGCCACATAGGGTTTCTTGAGATTGTGGTGATAAAGGCTGTTTTGTGAAGATTTTACTATTTAAATCAAGTGTTATGCCACACAGGGTTCCATAAGGTTGTCTTGGTAAAATCTTAAATCTGTTTTGTGCCCAATAAGCTTGTTTAGATTGAGATGATAGTTGCGCCACCTTGCCTTCAAGTAGAGAGTCTAAACACGCTTATCGTCCGATAGTCAAACCTTGCTCCGTTTCCTCTTGCTCTGTTTTCCTGAGGAGATTGGATAGATATAAGTTGTAGTTAGTAGATCTGCAAAACCAGAGAAAACTCAGCTGCAACGTATAGGTTCTTTCAAGAAAGTCTTGTGCTTGTAGCAGCTGAAACAAAAAGACAGGACATAGTTTTAGCTTATTTTCCTTTGCAAGTATATTTGTCAAAGCACAACGAGGTAGCTTCCCCTCCATAATTTGAAGAGCACTCATTGCGTAGTGTACATAGGCTGTTCATAACAACTTCTACTCCAGAGGTGTTAGTTGTTACGCCAACACATTGTCAAAAAAGCCTTGTCTTGTCAAGTGTAAAAAACCTTAATGTTTTCAAAAGACTACGTACAAGCAAAAGGGAGGAGTCCATATTTCAAGAGGAGTTTGAGTTTCATTAGAACAAGTCGAGCTATTAGGGTTTTATCATATTTTAGGGTCTCTTTTTCAATAGTCTGCAAGCTTTCCATGGCAGCCAGGGCTATTTCAAGCATTATTTGGAGGGATATGGAGATCCAATCTGAGTTTCAAGATATGCGTACATGCAACATTATGTTTTCATTATTTTCTCACTTATAGAAGTCATGAAGGGTTGTTTCTTTTCAGTTAGACATGAAAATGCTTCTATATTGAAGGAAAGGGAGCTTGAAATTGGTGTATAGCCCCTAGATATCATCATCTTTCAGCCATGCAGACATATGCACGTGAAGTTAAATGAAAGGGGTAGGAGAAGTGCTTATGAATGATTGTGATGAGCTTGTTCCATGAAGAATAACATTAGATCCATGTGCCAATTGCAAGGTGAGAAAATATTAATCACAGGCTAGGGTTTTCGTGATAAAGTTGTCAAGTTCTTGTTAGAGGGTAGTAGGATCAAGAAGAGTAATAAGGACTGTCTATGGAAGTGAAAATGAGCTATCATTCGACATATTCACTGAGATAGTGGTTTAATGTCTTAAGAGACGTTCAAAATCTGCTCCTAACCCCTATCAATAGTCATTGTCACTGTAAGGTTTGAGTCAAGAGTTTTGCCACTGTGAACATTCAAATCCCTGCGATAAGCTATAAAGAAAACCTTGTCAAATGCTTTGCCACTGTTATGTATGAAGACCTTCCACAATTTTGATGTGACAAAATGATAATGGTAGTGTTGTGACCTTTTCACACATCACCCCATTCAAAATGGGGACCCCCTAATTTTTGCTCTGTTTGGGTCTTTTGGCTTTGTTTTTCGGCTGTCTCTCTTTGTTCCGTCTGTCTTTCCGGGGATGTGCCCGTCTTTGAACTTAAATTTGAAATTTTGGCTAAGTCTGTAGAATAAGGTTTGCACTCTTTAGGCCAGTTTGAGGTTAAATGGAGTGAGTGAATTAAAATCTGAGTTTGGCAATACATTCAGCATGCTTCCAGTTGGTTCCCAGCAAAATTTTATTGAATTCTGAAATTCTAATCATTACATTGCATCCAAAGCACGCCAAGCTATTTGGCTGCAAATTTTGAGCTGAAACGAATGACTTTCTATTTTTAGCAAGTATCACCTTCAAAAGTAGATTTTAGGGTTTACATGCGAAGTTTTTCAGTGCATGTCTGGAGAATATTTCTGGGTTTTCCGAGACCTACGCGATGGTATAACATGCAAGATGAGATGATAACTTTCAACAGTCTTCACTTCGGAGGCTATTTTTAGGGTTTGCATGTTGGAGTCTTTGAAGCATGTCTGGATATTCTTTGTGGGTTTTTCAAAAGCTTCGCAGTGATGTAACATGCAAACCAAGATTAGGACCTTTTTCAAGAGCTATCTTCGGACTTACCTAGGTAGGATTTGTACAACCCAACGCTATTTTTATGAAAACATTTACAAACAATATTCTTATTGTTTGCAAGGTATAAAAAAATTGTAGTCTCAGTTTGAAAACAGTTGTGAGTATTGGACATTAAATGTTTCAAAACTGCCTCGCATAACAAAATTTCACAGTCGCCAATTTGTTGTTTGAAGTTTTATAGTTTTGAACTTCAATATATGAAATAATCCTTTGGACGATTTTGTCAGTTTTATCCATGTTTTGTTTTTGAGATATGTACTTTTAAAAGAAGGACAATATCTTTATGTTATACTGTAAGGCCTTAATAAAGCTTGCAAATCTTGTTTTGATTTCCTTCCACTCCTGGTATTTTAGGTCTTGTCCTTAACTAAGCTAATCCATTTGACCAAGTCCAAAAATTTATTAATGTCTTTATTGTTTTGAATCCATTCTCTGATCTGATTGAGACCCACAACTCTTCCCATCGGTTGCCTTCTCAAGATCCTTCTGTTGGTTAATTTGATCTTCATTGTTTTTTATCCACTAGGCCTGGTCTCTAAATTAACAGTTGGATGAAGAGATTTATTTTTGTTTTGAAGTGACAATGCTTACAGGGCCGATTTTGTGAATAGTTTCTTTCTGTAATTTCGTACTGCAGTATTTGATTAAAAGGGCCTTTGTGTACCATTCAAAGGTGGATTGCACGGTTTGCACACTACATTTATCCCCAAGGCTATGTCAAGTAGCTTTGGTATTTTAATTTTTCAAGAATGATTATAAATGTACATGCACTTTTTAAATTTGGCAAAGCAATTATTTACCTATTGCAAAATATGTTTAATTGTATGATGGTTGTCAATTATCTTTTTTGTCAACGATCTCTTTGTATAACATGTCTGCCATCATTTAACTGTTCTTAAAGGAACACATGTTTTCAGTCAAAGGTCTCATTGGTTGTGCAATTTTTTCAGGCAACATCAGGATACCCAGAAATAGCTGCAAATACGTTTGAGAAAATGCAGTGTGGTGAAGGTGCAGATCATTTCATTTTGCAACTATCAATATTTTTTATTTGGACATATAACTGAGAAGAATTTGTTTAATATCTGTATTAGCATGGGCTATCAAGATTTAAATGTTTTAACTTTTAATTGACATCACTCACCTATTGTAGTAGTGGGCATATAAATAATCAAGAATCAAGTACATTTATTTTGTTATTGATGATTTGTTACAAATTCTACACTTTCAAGAAATTTAGCATTTACCAATAGATTTCAATGCATTAGCTTCTTGGAATCATGTACATGCAATTTCTCTAGTGTAATAACTGCAAGGAGTTGATGATAATTCTGTACAAGAAATACTTTGTGTCTCTTGTAATTTGTTTTGTTTTGTTGTCACAAAATAGAGTGATTTGACTATCCTTAAGGTTAGTAGTTTCTATGCTTTTTTAATATTTAGGACATTTGAGCTCAATTGGATTAGACCTTGATAATTTCATTTTGAGAATGTTGTACTCATGTTTCTCTTGTTAGGATGATTTTAACTACTTGTTGATGTGATTTTTGTGACCACACCAATCAGCAGAACAAAGTAATCCGAAGGCTACTCCATTCTCTCTTGATCAAAGAATTCCGTGCGCTAAGATTGCAAGAAAGATCACACGTTTAACTCCAATGTTCCGAAATGCTTTGGAATACCCTCAGTAGTTTCGTTGTGATATGCTGTTTACACGAGGGGACTTACACAATTGTTCATAAGGCTTGCAGTTGACAGTAGGTTAATGATTTGAAGGGATTTTCGTATGTTGCGGATGATTTAGCGATGAGGTACGTTTTCCTATACTAACCAGAATTGTGCAGAATTGAATGGCTGCAGAGATTAGAAAATTTATATCCTAGTCTAAATGCAAGAGGTGTTGAACTTGATTTCAGTGGACTTCAACTGAACTTTGTCTTGCCTCACGTTGGATGGCTTCAACAAGGTTGGTGCAATCTTCAAAGGAGCAACGAAAGGTGTTTAGATCACGACTCAACAATGCAAATACCATCAAGACGATGCATACACACACGCGAATCAAGATCGAAGTTAAGTCTAAAAAGAATTCCATTTGACCATGCAGGACAAACTTACCATCAGTAAGCTTGTTAGTGGTATGGAGTAACGAAGCTCACTTAAATCAAACACAACCACCCACAATTAACTACTTGCATGAAAATGAAAATTATTCTAACTTATGTCCTACTTGAAGTCGAAGGGTGAAGAAACCTCACTAACTGCACATAACAAAGACAAATTCACCAATCAATGAAACTCTTTTATTATGATAGTCTTCGTAACAATTCCTTACAAAATTCTCAAAGGGAGAACTTTCCTTCTCCTTCAAACAATGCCATGCAATGAAACTATTCTAACTCTAACTATCTCTCTATGCTCTATCAAAATGTCTACTCTCTAGTCTGATCTCTTGTACAAATGAGGGGAGACCCCTTTATAGAGTTGGCCAATCTCAATGGATGGTCCAGATCAAATTACAATGGACGGCTCAGATCGAGCCACTTCAGCCCTAGACTGGATTTTTCCCTAAAAACCGCTAGAAGGTGGAGTGGCATAATTAATGAGCACAAAAATAGCGGATTCCTCTTTTGACCACTATGGGAAATAAATGCCCACTATCCTTCTAGAAGATTCTTGTCTAGGACCCTGTTTCCATTGTTCTTCTCTCTAACCGTGTAAGCAATAAATCTGGCTAGCATTGCATCAACTTCTTGCTCAGAGATCGTCGGAGTAAGATTGAGTTGATACTCGAGGATAGCAATCATCTGTTCCTGCCGGACGCAAGACTTTCTCCAAGTCTCAATGGATTCCCGCGTGCTCTGCATAATGGCTGAGAACGTGGAGATATTTTCAAAGTCTATCAAAGTAAATACCCTCATCTCCGAGAAGAATGGCTGCAATCTTCCCTTCAATCCATCCACTTCCACCTCCTCGGGAGTTAGTCTTTTGGTGAATAACACCTCCAGTGTATTGAGGATGCCCTCATGAATATTCCCCATAGCCTTCCTAATCTTAGTTGACTCCGTCTTTGCCATGTCGAAAAAACCTCGGCCAGTGAATGCAGCAGAATACCAGCTAGGAAAATCATATCTATCACCTGCTTGAATCACCCCCTCCTCAACCAAAGTCTGCATTGGTATGCGCATTAGAGCAGCTAGGTGTGGAATAGTCTTATCTTGAAATATATGAGTATCATCCCAAGCCTGCCCAATGTTCTCCAAACGAGAGAGGATACTGGAAGCATGTTGGAAAGAGGAGACAAGATCCACAATGAATTTCTCAGCTTCAGTACAAACACCGCCAATCCACTTATCTCCCTCCTGAATGGCCTTCATCTCTTCGAGCCTGCTGATCGACTCTCGTGGAAGCTCGTCTGGGAGTTCCACCATTGGGTTCTCCTGAGCACATGGTTGTGCTAGATGTCGCACATACCCAACTAATGCCTTATGTTCCTTTTTCAATTTCTTGTACTTTCCTTCTTTTTGTAACAGCCTATCTTTCAATGCCTGGAAAGAGTTTTCAGCCTCCTCGACCACTTGTGTTCCAGTCCACTTATCTCCCTCCTGAATGGCCTTCATCTCTTCGAGCCTGCTGATCGACTCTCGTGGAAGCTCGGCTGGGAGTTCCACCATTGGGTTCTCCTGAGCACATGGTTGTGCTAGATGTCGCACATACCCAACTAATGCCTTATGTTCCTTTTTCAATTTCTTGTACTTTCCTTCTTTTCATAACAACCTATCTTTCAATGCCTGGAAAGAGTTTTCAGCCTCCTCGACCACTTGTGTTCCAGTAGGGCGCCCCAACTCAATTGTAGTCACCGTGTAATTCTTAGGCATCACATCACCTAGATCACGCTCTTCCCTTGGAACTGCGACATGGAGAGTACGAGAACCGGCCTCATTTGTTTCCACCCTGGAGTACTTCCTGGCTCTCTTCCTTTTAGGTGACCCACCTATCCTGTTAAGGAGCTCTTCCATCTCAATTGTTGGGTCAATGTTGTCCTCTTGATCCCTCCTTATTGCGCTAGTGAGGCAATTTGGGATATTCTGCTGAGCGTTATAGATAATAAGTGGCTACTCCTCTGTTGCTTCAACTCCATGAACTTCCTCTTCAACAACATTTGGCTGAGGCTCTTGCGTTTCCATATGTTGACTATCCTCTTCAAGACCTCGAACTTCAGGCTCCATAATGTCTTCGTCCTCAAAGGCTGCCTCAAGTGCACGATCCAAGTGAATGTCTGTTTCCGTTTCCTCACCTTCATCTAGTTGGTTGGCACTCTCAAGATCATTGGCGCTCTAACTATCAAGCTCTCTAGACAAGGGCTAGTTAACTTCTCCCATTTCCTGCTCTTCATTCTCTCCAACCCTCTGATTTGCAAACATCGAAACTTCATGTACGTGGAGGATTGAGCCAACAACTGTGTAGGCAATGCCTCCTCTGTCCTTTGAGGCTCAGGCTGAATTGGTTCTTCCTCCTGTTGTGGCTCCGCAGCTTGGGCGATTTGTTTCCTCTTCCTTGCTGACACTGGTGGCCTTCGATCGCCCATGAGATTGTATGTAAGGGCAATTGATCTTCTCTTTAGCCTGTGAACATGCTCATCTACCCAGCTCCTTGTGAAAGTCAAGACAAGCATAGACAAAGTGTCTTAAGTCTGTGATTTCCGGCTCTGCCCAATCAGGTGGTGGGATTGGTGTGTTCTTTATTGATTTATAATCCGGGTGAGTAAGTCTGGCATTTTCATCAACTTGATTCGGAACTTGGACCACCTCACACTCTGATCAATTTTAGAGGCAATCTCGAGAACATCCTTCTTCTGATTTCAGCCTCATCCCCTGCATTTGCCCAAAAATCTCCTGAACGAGCTTTGTGCCTATATTCTTCACCTTGTACAGTTCCAATCTTCCTCTGAGGATCGAAGTCTTGCCGGCTGGTATGGAGAGTGAGGTAATAAAATTGCAATTCATCCTCTGCTTCCTTGGCTGCTTGCAAAGGACACTCCTCAAGTGAATTCCCCATAACAATAGGGAACTGCAAACCTCCTTTCTTTCTCTTATGATTTTGTCATAGGCCATGAGTTACCTAGACACTTCCAGCATCACCATCCTATCTGTGGGATATCTCGGCAGTCGGTAGGTATATGAGTGGAACCTAGACAGCCTTATATAAGTGAACTTTGGAAATTGGGTAAACCAAAACCTGTACTCTTCAATCAACTCTTGTGCTTCCTTGGATATCCTTTGCTGCGTTCTTCGTTGAAGAGCCCTTGTGATATGCATAGTGAAGGCGTTGTTCACTCTTTTGAAGTGGAAGGTACTCGTCAGATGTAATTACCTGCAGGCTTCATGAATTTTGAATTGACTAGGACCATAGCCAATCGGCTCCTGGTATGTCAGCCCCTTGTATTTCGTCATTCGAGCCAGCATATAAATGACATACGAGCTCATGTAGAACGGTTTTGTTCTCCTCAGGTTTTTGAATTGTTCATCAATGTTGTTGCTGATCATCTGCGCCCAATCCACATACTCTTTTTCCTCTAGCACCACACTGATGTAGAAGAACATTTAAGGCTCGAAAGCATACACTTGTGGGCTGCCATTCACCCGACTGAGCATCATGATTAGATCACAGTACTTCTGCTTCAGCTCCTCTGAAATAATTTGCTTTGGCAACTTGGCGCCAGGAGGCTTTGACTTCCTCATCCATGTTGTGTTGATCCTCTTAGCACACTTATCAAAGGATGAAGCATACATTTTGTCAACTCTCTCCTTGGACTTGTACAACATTCTGCCTGTTGTTGGAATCCCAAACGCTTCTCCAATGGCCTCAGGTGTGAGGTTGGCCAGCAACATGCCATCTGGAGAAACAATTGTCCGGTGGTCTGAACTGTAGTAGTTCGCACATTCCATTATCAACTCTGAACATCGGACTGCTGGTGGAAAACCAACAGCTGCATACAACCCGCTTCTCACAATGTTGTGCGAAGTCACCGATGGAGGATAACCACCTTGCCCATATATCTTCTCTTAAATGCTTCGAGGTTGAAAGAACCGAGGTTGGTATCAGTCAAACCTCCTAGCTTCGACACAAACTTGGATTCTGGAATGAAAGACTTATTCAGTTGTTTAATAATGGCCTGCCTGGGAGCATTTTCTTTGCCAGCTTCAACATTTCCAGCTTTGGCTGCAGCCTTGCTAGTTCTGACAGCATCTCTTCGACTTTCAGCCATCTGCAAAATAAAAAATCAAGCATTATAATTCTAACTTTTAAAAATAAAAATTTCATGAGATGGCTGGCAAGTGGAGTTGGCTTTTTTTAAAAATAAAAAAAACTTCAGTCCTAAAACTTCAACTCCAAACCTCGTGAATTATAACACTGAAATTAAAACTTCAAGCTTCAACAACTTGCAGCAATATTACTTTCAGCACTTCGAAAAATCAATCTCAGCACTTCTACTTCAAATTTTACTTCTTCTCAGCACTCACTTTCAGCTCTAGCACAATCTCAACTTCAACACTTAGAGAAATAATTTTTTCAACTCAGAAATCTCTCACTCGCTCAACAATCACTTTCAGCTTCAGCATAATTTTCAACTTGGCAATTTGTGAAGAAAAATGAATAACTTCAGAGTTTTTATAACTGATAGCAGGCACCCAGTTTAGCAGTTGCCATTAATTCACTTCCCCACTACTTAGAAATTTTCCAATTTTAGGAGAATATTCTCAGTTGTCATAGTTGCCATAAAAATTAGCTATTCTGGGAGATTCTTTCCTTGTTTGAATTTAAAATTTCCCTCCTCGACTGCAAGTTATTTTTAGTTGATTGAAGTATTTTGAGAAACTTATTAAAATTACTCCAGCATAAATGAACAATGGCGTATTTAAAATTCAAAATTTAATTTCAACGCCTTTTATTTCACTTGAGAAATTTTATTTTATTTCCTTTGCCAGTGCCTTAGAAAAAAAATCCATACTTCGCCCCAAAAAAAATCATCAGTAGTGAGTTTTAATATTTAAAATCACCAAGTGAGATTATTTTTCTTCCAAAATATTTCCCCTCTTAAATATTTCTCAACTCCAAAATTCCATGTGTCTAACCAAAAGGGGGGAACATTTAATTTTTTTTTTTAAAACTTTGGAAAAAAAATAATTTTAATCAAACTCCAATTTTATTTCTCACACCATAGAAGCTTTTAATCACTCAATCTTATAAAAATATTCATTTGAATTTTTTTTTTATGCGAGGCGTAAATGACTTATCTAGCTTTTAATTTTCAATCAAAAAATAATTTTCAACTCTCCATCAAGCTTAGAAAATATCAATATTACCCTCTCAATGCTAGGCGCACATGGGGTATCACTTCTGATTCACACGCCTTGGGAATATTTCCAACTCTTCTTACTTTCAAGGCGCATTTGGGGTGGTTAGCTTCCAATTCCAATGCCCTAGTAAATTTCCAACTCTCACCTTCTAGCTGGGTGCAAATGACATAGTGAGCTTTCATTTTCAACTTCCATCATCTTCAATCCTCTTTGGCGCATTTGGGGGTATGAGCTTCAACTTACAACACTTAGGTATTTTATTTCCATCAATCTCCAGCTTCAGCCATGGCGCATTTGAGGTATTTAGCTTCAAGTTATGATGCCTTAGAAAATTGTCCAAACTACACTCACTTCCAAGTGAAGGCGCATATGGGGGTGCCCTCTTCCAATTCTCACGCCTTAGAAAATTCTCTGACTCTTGCGCACTTGATCCTCTCTTCTTCCATTTTGCATTGTGGCGCATATAGGAGGGGAAGCTTTCAGCTTTCATGCCTAAATCAAATCCCTACCTCCTTCATTAGCTTGGGCGCATTACACACTTAGAACAATTTCAAGCTCCATCCCCCAGTGAAGGTGCATCTCACCCTTCATACTTCAAGCTTAGTTGCCTTAGAGAAATTTTAAACTCATCCTTTTGAAGGGCTCATTTAGAGCTCTCAACTTCAAGTTTTTTTGTACTTAGAGAATTTTTATGCTTGTTTCCTCTTTGGGCGCAAATGAGGGTGTGTGCTTCAACTCTTTACCACTTAGAAACTTTTCTAACACCTTCCACAAGTCTAGGCGCATTCAAGGTCTTCAACTTTTAATTTAGAACACCTAGCACCATTTTAAGTCTGCTCCAAGTCAAGGCGCAAATGAGGGTGCATGCTTCAAGTTTAAGTGCCTTAGAAAAATTTCATGTCCCACTTCTCCTTCTAGGCGCATATGAGGGGGTCTTCTTTCAATTTGAAACACTTAGAAATTTTTTCAAGTGCCTTCTTCTCCTTAGGCGCAAATGGGGTGTCCTGCTTCAAATTTCAAACACTTAGTAAACTTTCAATTACCCTCTCCTTCCCTAGGCGCATTTGGGGGGGTCTACTCCAAATTTGAAACACTTATAAATTTTTTCTCAAACATTCATGCAAGATGAGGCGCATTTCACATGGGTAGCTTCAAATCTTGATGCCTTGGTAGAATTTTCAACTCTCTTCCAAAGTTCTTGGGCGCATATAGGAGGGTGTGCTTTGAGTTTGAAATACTTAGCAACATTTCAACAATCCTTCAACCCCAAGGGCGCATTTGACCATGCCTTCATCAAATTTCTCATACTTAGAAGGATTTTCATCATCTCCAGGTAGCTAAGGCGCATTTCACATGTTGGACTTCAAAATTTCTCAGACTTAGTGAATTTTTTATAGTTTCTTTTGATTTGGAGTGATTTGTTCATGTTAGCCTCGACTTGCCCTAACTTTCTATTTTTAGAAAGATTCCAAAATTTTGCATTTTGAACTGATTTTTGGCTCCAGAAGGCTTGATTTTTGCTTTATCTCGAACCTCGTGATGTGATGAACTACTGGCGCTTGATGCTTGTCTATACCTGCTATTTTTAGCAACTTGCTAAAAATAGTAATTGCTTAGATTGCGTTCAAATTTTGTGTGCTGACTGCCTGAATGGTGTTGATCGTTACTGGATGCTTCTTCTGCATGACTGTCGTGTTTCGCCCTTGATTTTAGGAAACCCTAATTCTTCTGCACAGGCCTGCTAAAAATAGTAAGTGCTTGATTTTCGAACCTTTGCAATTTCGTTTGACTTGAAATTCGCGCCGTCGGGTCTCCATCACTTGCTTGTCCTGCTCATATCGATGCCTTGTGCCGACCTACTATTTTTGGCATGTTTCTGGAGGTGGTTTACTATTTATAGTAACTGCTCAGTTTCATGACCTCCACAACTCCGTTTGACTTGAAATTTGAATGCTGTGATCCTCATCGGTAGACTTTCCCGTTCACACTGGCATTTGATGCTGACTAACTATTTATAGCCTGTTTCAGAAGTGGCTTACTATAAATAGTAAGTGCTCCATTTGTCTTCAAATTTTACCAGCAGACTCCTTGAAAGATGCTGATCACGATGGGATACCTCAGTTTTTTGAAATTTTGGCGTTTGACCCCTGATTTTGGGTCCCGAAGTTAGAAACCCTAATTCATCTTGCATGTACTTTAGATGAGCTCTGTTTAACTCCGTTTCTGTTGCATGTCATCAGGTTCGTGATTCTAAAGTGTTGGGCAGCTACCGAAGTGAATTGACTAAAAATAGTAAGTGGTTGAAAAAGTGATCAACCAACTGCTGGATGAGTCTGCATGTCACACTGCCCGAGAGATCTTGAAAAACCCAGAAAAACCCAAAAAAATCATCAGCATGCGAGCACTAGCTAAAAATAGCAAGTTCCTAAAAAGTGACCAACTCCGCTTGCATGTTACCTCTTTGCGAAGCTCTCGGAAAACCCATAAAGGCTATGCAGACATGCGCTGAGAAATCTCGCATGCAAACCCTAAAAATAGCCCTCGAAGGAAAAACTGCTAAAAATAGCAAGTTGGCTGTTTCAGCCCAAATTTTGCAAGCAACTCATAGTGTTCTAAGTGCAATGCAATTGTCAGAATTTGAAAATCTCAAGAAAACAAGCCCCAAATGGGCACTTACTAAAAGTAGAAAATTGTCAGAATTCAGTGAAAATTTAGAGGGAGCCTGCTTGAAGTATCCTGATAGCAGTGCTAAGCTCAGAACTCGACTAGCCAACTCAATTTGACCTCAAAGTTGTCTAAAGAATGTAAACCCTAATTCATTAGAAAACACTCCAGACTTAGCCAAAATTCAAACCTAGGTCAAATGGTAAGTGTTGTGACCTTTTCACACATCGCCCCATTCAGGATGGGGACCCCCTAATTTTTGCTCCATTCTGGTCTTTTGGCTTGGGTTTTCTCTCTCTCTCTCTCTCGCTTTGTCTCTTTTCTGTCTGCCTTTCAAGGGTTGCGCCCGTCAGTGAGTTTAAGCATGAAACTGACCAAGTCTGAAAATAAAGTCGATAAATTGAAAATAAAGACTAACATTGTCGTAAGTGTGCTTCTAGCAGGCTTTCAGCAGATTTTCAACGAATTTTGAAGTACTTACTATTTTTAGTAAGTGTGAAATTACGGGCAATTTGTCAACATTTTTGAAATTCCGACAGTCACACTGCATTCAGAGCATATCAGGCTGCTTGCATGCAAAATTTGAGCGAAAACAGACTACTTTCTATTTTTAGCAGTCCTGCTTCCGGGACAAATTTCGGGGCTTAGATGCAAAGTTTTTTCTTTGCATGTCTGGATATTCCTTCTGGGTTTTTCAAGACCTTCGCAACGGTATAACATGCAAAACAAGACGACAACTTTCAGAATTCAGCCTTCCGAGGCTATTTTTAGGGTTTGCATGTCAGGGTTTCTTTTGCATGTTGGGTGATTTCTGATGGGATTTTCGAGAGCTTCGCGATGGTGTGACATGCAAACGGAGATAACCACTCAGTAAGGAACTTACTATTTTTAGCCAGTGCGTCCCGGCAGTCGCTTCCCAACAGTTCAGAATTACGAGCTGATCGCAGTGCCCCAGAAACGAAGAGAAACAGAGATCATTTGATGTGCATGCAGAGCGAATTAGGGTTTCCAACTTCGGAGCCTGAAAAGAGGGGTCAAAAGTCAGAATTTTCGAAAACCGGTGTAAACCATCGCGATCAACATCCTTCAGGCTATCCGCTGGTAAAATTTCAAGTCAAACGGAGCACTTACTATTTATAGTAAGTCAATTTGGAAACTGGCTAAAAATAGTAAGTCAGCGCATGCGTTGATATCGACAGTCACGTGGTGAGGAGCGCCTCATTAAAATTTCAAGTCAATCGGAGCAGTGGAGCTATCAGAAACAAGAGGTTACTATTTATAGTAAACCACCTTCAGAAACGTGCTAAAAATAGCAGGGTGATTAAAAATGGCAGTGTCAATAGGGCAACAAGGTTATGAGGATGCAGTGTGCAAAATTTCAAGTCGTTCCGAGCCTCAAAGATGCAAAATTCAGAGTGCTTACTATAAATAGCAGGGCATGAAAACTGGCGAAAACAAGGACAAAAAAATTCTAAGTCTGGAACTTCATCCAGTAGACATGGCAAAATGCGCCCAGCTAATGAGGAGGCGTAAAAAATTTCTAAGAGTCAAGTTCGTCCAGTACACAGGCCAAAATGCACCCAAGGAGAGAAAGTCAAAGGAAGTCAACGCCTTTTCATCCCTCTGCCTAGCCCAAATGCGCCTTCAAGCATATGCCAAGCACAAAAAATTCTAAGTATGAATTCATCCTTCATCAGGGGCAAAATGCGCCCAAAGCACAAGTGGTCAAAGAAAAGTCAACACTTTTCATCCTGTTGGCATAGCAAAATGCGCCCAACTTGAAGAGGAAAGAGGTTAAAAAATTTTCTAAGTCTGGATATCCGCCACCCCCCTCCAAATGCGCCCATCCTGCAACAGGGGTAAAATGCGCCCAAGTTACAAACAAGTCAAAGGAGTCAAAGCAACTTCATCCTCCTCCATAGGCAAAATGCGCCCAAATACATGCATGTAAAGACAAAAAACGGAAGGTGAAGGGTCACTCCAGGACGTGTTGAGAGTTTCATCCACCAGCTAGGCCTAAATGCGCCCAAAAAGAGGAATGAGTCAAACAAGTCAACAATCTTTATCCTCCACCTACATGAAAATGCGCTCAAGATGGAAGCAAGTCAATAGGTCAAAGGAAATTCGTCCTCCTCACCCTCCTAAATGCGCCCAAACAAGGTCATGTGAAGACAAAAATGGGAAGTCGAAGAGTCATCCTCTTGCCAAGCTCAAATGCGCCCAAGTTGAGGTGTAAAAGGTGAATGAGGTTGTAAATAAGGTGAAAGATACTTCAAGGCGTGGTAAAGGTGGTGAATGCTAGGCGTTATCCCTCTCCTAGTCCTAAATGCGCCCAAGGTGGTAAGTCTTAGAGGATTTTTCCAAGGCGTGTGAGGTGGTGAAGATGAATATTGGGCGTGGTTTTTGATTTTTTTTCTCCAAAAGTGCTAGGCGCCAAGGATGATGAGAGTTATAAAGTGTTAGAAAATATTCCAGGGTGGTGGAAATAAAATGCTAAGTATGCGCCTAGAATGTAAAGTGAGATGTGAAGTGAAGCAACTTGCTAGGCGATGAATTTTTTTTTTAAAAGCAAGGATGAATATCCTCCCTCATATGCAATATGCGCCTAAAGTTTTGAGTGATAAAATAAAAAATAAAATATTGCCAAGGCGTGGGGACTTCAAATAAATATTTTTTTTCAAGTGTGAGATGGTGAGTGAGAAATAAAATATGCCAAGCGCCCTCTCGAAGATTTTTTCAAACGGAGCTGATGTTTTTTCTCCCAGGCAACGATGAGTAAGATCAAGCAAAATTTTCTAAGGCAAATTCTCAGAGTGCAAGATGATTTAAAATATTTTCTAAGGCAAAAATATTTTCTCCTTAGAAAATACTCCTAGAACTCAGGGTGATAAATTTTCCTTTGTGGAGCACGAGCAAATTTTCTCAGTGGTGAAGTCAGAGAATGATGATAATGCAGGATGAATTCAAATTCCTCAAGCAACAGGATGATCACAGGCGAAGAATGGATTTAATTTGATGAAATAATATTTTCTAAGGTTCAAAATTCAAAAATCAAATGAACCTGTTTGTTGGGTACCCATGGATTCGAAGCATTCTGAAGAAAATTCTCTTCTGGGTACTGAACATTCGCGATGATAGATGGATTTTCAAGTCTTCCGCACTTCGCCAACACTTTTTCAGTGAAGAATTTAATCAGTGCTCAAATTGTGAATTTTCCTAAGGGAAAATTTAAAATTCTCTAAGGCAGAGTGAATAAAATGCGTTTTCAAAGTAAACTTCTTCAAATGATGAATTCGAAACGAGTTGCCTAGACGATTTTGATTGAATTCTTCAGTGATGAATTTTCTAGAGCAGAGGAGGAGTTAAATTCGAATTCAAGTGATAGAGTTCCGACTGGTGAATTAAAAGGATGGATTTAAATTAAATTTTTTCGAAAATAAATTCAAAGATGCCAGTTAAAGTCAAGTTTCTAGAAGAGCAAGATTCCTGACGTCGAGTGACAAGTGTCAGAAATACCAGAGAGGGAAAATTCGAATTTTTGAAGAGGAAGTTTAATGCACTAGCTAAAATTGGCTCCTTCTAGAATTCAATTTTGAGCTATAAAATGAAGAAGTTTCTCACTTATTTTTCACAGCTGGAGAATTCGATTTGCTCTGAGATTGACATTGCAATGAGTTGTTGAAGACTGGAGCTTGAAGAAGTTTGAAATCTTGTTGAGGACTGGAGTTTGCAGAAGTTCAAAGTTGCTGAGGATTGAGATTTTTGGAAGGCGCACTTAGAAGTATGTTGAGACGCACTTGAGCTTGTTGCTGAGTCTTGAAAATCTGAAGTCAAAAAGGTGCGCACTTGCTGGTTAAAGACGCTTTTGCTGAGGTACAAATTCACTTCATTTGTTGCTGAAAGTTGAAGTTGCCTGTGCCAAGAGGACGCCTTGAAATAAGGAATAGCTGACAAGTTTAAAGAGTGCGAATTGGTTGATTGCTGATTGCTGATGTGAAGTACGAATCTGTCAAAGTTCAAGTTGCAGATTGGAGTTGCTGAAGAGTAGTGAAGTCACTGAAGTCTACTTAGAAACCTTTTCTAAGTGTTGAAGTTCAAATTTATTGGAGAGGAAGCCGAGGTTTGCGAATAAGAAAGTTATCGCAGCTTCTTGAAGTCGACTGCAGCCCATACACAATGTCTTACTTATTTTATAAATTAAATTACTGATGAATGTTTATTGTTTGCAGATGGCTGAGGCAAGGGCGACTGGCAAAGATAATGGTGCATCCAGACAAGCAGTGATCAAGAAGCTGAGTAAAACATTCATGCCGGAATCAAAGTTTATTTCAAAGTTAGGCAAGCTGACAGACACCAACTTGGGCTCCGTCAACCTCGAGACCTTCAAAAACAGGATGTTGGGAATTGGAAGTCATCGACCTTCTACCACTTCACATAATATTGTTCGAAGTGGGTTATATGCAGCTGCTGGTTTCCCGCCAGCCATTCAATGCTCGGAGCTGATGATGGAGTGTGCTAATTGCTACGAGAAGGAACATCGGTCGATCATGTCACCAGATGGCCAAGTGCTTGCCAATCTTACTCCGGCAGCCATTGGTGAGGCTTTCGGGATCTCGGTGCACAGGAACATGATTTACAAATCCAGAGAGCGAGCGGAGCGGATGTATGCTTCTGCTTTTGAGCGGTGCATGGAGACAATTAACACCCACTGGATGAGCACTCCCAAGCCTTCTCGAACGAAGTTGCCAAAGCAGATCATAGCGGAGGACTTGAAGCAGGAATATTGTGTCCTCATCATGATGCTGAGCAGGGTTGGAGGTTGCCCACAGCCATTCATTTTTGAGCCTTGGATGTTTTACTACATCAACCTGGTGCTAGAAGGGAAAGACTATGTCAATTGGGCCGAGATGATCAGTGATAATTTGCATGAGCAGCTCCTGAGCCTTAGAAGGACGAAGACATTTTATATGAGCTCCTATATCATCTATATGTTGGCACGTATGACTAAGTACAGAGGAATTTCTTACAAGGAGCCTGTCGGTTGTGGCTCTCATCAATTCAAAATTCATGAGGCTTGTTCGCAGTTGCATTTGGCGAGCACAACCCACTACAAGCGTGTCAACGATTCCTTCACCATGTATATTACAAGGCTGCTTCAGGAGCAGTTGCATCATAGAATCTCGAGGGAGGCCCAAGAGTTGATTGAAAGGTACGGGTGCTGGTTTATATAGTTTCCGAGATTTTCTTACATTAGGCTGCAAGGTTTTTCATCGTACCCATATAGGCTGCCTAAGTACCCAACAGATAGAGTTTTAAGGCTAGAGATATCTAGGCAATTGCTTGCCTTTGATAAAATTCAAAAGAAGAATAAGAAGGGAGGGGTAGAATTTCCAATTGTCATGGGCAACTCAGATGAAGTGTGTCCCTCAATACAGGCAGCTAGGGAAGCCGAGAGTGAACTTCAATTTTATCACTTTTCATATAATACTAGCCGACAGCACTATGATCCACATCATAACATCAAGTGGGTACTGTCAGAAGAATTTAAACATAAGGCCACCATTGAGGATTATTGGGCTGATGCAGCTGATGAGATTGAAGTAAGGAAAAGGATGTTTTCTCGGTTGCCCATTACCTTGATCAGGGAGTGCGAAGTGGTTCTGGTTCCAGACCAGGTGAACGAGGATATGGATGTTGTTCATCCAGACTATGCAGCAGTAAGAGATACTCCACTTCCACCTTCAGATTGGTCAAAGCCCGAAGTTGCAGATTTGGATACTCTCTCTATCCCAGTCATGACATTTACTAGAGCATGGGTTGATAGGCGTGTGAGCAGGTTGAAGAGTAGGTCAATTGCTTTGACTTACAATATGATGGGAGATCACAGGACACCCACCACAGGCAGAAAGAAACAGATTACACGAGGTCCGGAGTCCAGAAAGAAGGAGCTAGTTAGACAGGAGCCCGTTCAGCCAGAGCCTCCACGAGTCACAGTTGCATCACCATTGGAGACACGCTCTCCAGGTATACAGGAGGTTTCTTTGTTTGCTGATTAGAGGATTGCATTGAATCAGGTGCAAGTAGTACAGGATAATATTCAGCCTCCACGGAGAGAATCGGTTGGCCAGAGCGTCAACGCACCTGTTAGGGTTGATCAGCAGGATGATGAGGGGACTATTACTGACCTTCAATTTCAGCAGGAGTTAGAGGCAGCCATGAATGATGATGATGATATAGTGTTAGGAGACACTCAGTCACTTGAGGATGATGAGCCTCACCAGAATGATGTAGAGGTTGAGCAGGTTAGAGAAGTAGAGGCGCAGGAACAACAACCCTTCGATATACAGTACGATGTGCCTGATTGGCTTAAGGATAGAATGAGGAGAAGCCCCAGTGAGGAGATTGATCCAGCGGTTGAGATGGAAGAGTTCTTAAACAGGATCAGTGCACCTCCACAGAAGAAGAAAGCAAGAAAATTTTCGAAGATATCCACTGAGGAAGATGGCTCTCGCACCCTTCATGTAGCTGTGCCACGAGTTGAGTGTGACCGAAATGAAGCAGTACCTGAGAATTATGTGGTCACGACTCTGGATTTGGGACGCCCTACTGGTGCGCAGATTGTAGAGGAGTGTGATAACTCCTACCTCGCCCTCAAGGACAGGTTATTCAGAAAGGAAGGGAAGTATAAGAAGTTGAAAAGAGAACACAAAGCTTTAATTGGATATGTACAACAGTTGTCTCGTTCTTGAGGGCAGGATATTCCAGTGATAGAGCCTCCAGCGGAGATACCTAGAGAGTCGATCAGCGGCTTGGTAGAGTTAGGAAAGATGGCGCAGGAAGCAGACAAGTGGGTCACAGGAGTTCGTGCTGAGACTGAGAAGTTTATGGAGGACCTTGCTTTTGCTTTTCAGCAGGCCTCTAGTATTTTGGCACGGATGGAGGCAGTGGATCATGCTTGGGGCGATGCTTCTATCTATCAGAGCAGAATAATTCAGCGTCTCGAGGCATTGAGGCATGTTCCGTTGCGGTTGCTGATTGATGGAGGTGTCATTCAGGAGAATGACAGGTACGACTTTTGCAGATGGTATTCCTCAGCGATCACAGGGCGTGGTTTCTTCGACGCGGCACAGGCAGATTCGGCCAGGATACATAAGGCCATGGCCAATACTATTGATGGAGTTCAGAATACCTTTGAGGCCATATTTTCTAGGCGGCTGAATCCAGATGAGATAAGTGTTGATAATTTGAGGGGTTTGCTGGTGCCTTTCTTTTCTGATGTCAAGACCTTTGTACAAGACGATTTCGAGAACACTTCTACTTTCTCCACCTTGATCCAGAACACGCAGGACTCCTTGATTGCTTGGAGAAAATTTTGTACAAGGCATGAGCATTCAGTCACAGTGTTAGAGTTTCAGTTAGATTGCATTCCACCCATTTCAGTTCAGGAGGTTGAGGCTGTACTTGGCAGATTTGTTGAGTTTGCAGTCAGAGAGAAGGCAAATGGGAACGCACTACTGGATGAGGATCTTCTAGAAGACTGATTGTGGGCATTTATTGCCTTTACTATTTTTGGGAGTGAGTGGGAATCTTTGATTCATTTAATGTATCACTCCCTATTCTGGCAGTTTTTAGGGTTAGGGCTGAGGTGGCACGATTCTAGCCCCTCTATTGATTGTAACCCTAGCTGTCTTTTTGGACTTGGCTAGCTATATAAAGGGGGAGTCCCCCTCATTTGTAAGACATTAGGACATGAGATTGGACATTAGCATTAGAGCTAGAGCTAGAGAGTAGAGCATAGTAGAGCATTGTAGACATTTTGCATAGTGTGGAGAAGAAAGAAAGTTTTCCCTTTGAAAACTTTTGTGGAGATTGTTGTGTAACAATTTTCATGATAATAGATCTTTTCATTGATGGTGGAATTCGTCTTGTCATGAATAGCTAGCAAGGTCTCTTCTTCCTTTCGTATCCAAGTAGCGTAATTTTCATGCAAGTAGTTTATTTTGATGTGTGGTGTTTTATTGAGGTAGCTTCACTTCATTCCATTCCACTAGCAGCTTGTTGATGATAAGTTCGCCTTGTGTGGTCGACTGGAAATCATCTTGAGTTTAACTTCAATTGTGATTTGTATGCTTATATGCGTCGTTGTGATGGTGTAGGCATGTTGAATCATAATTTGAACATCTTTTGCTATCCCTTTGAAGATTGCACCAATTTTACTGAAGCTGTCCGACGAGAGGCAAGGTGAAATTTGGTTGAAGCCTACTAAAACGAAGCTCCACATATCCTGCATTTAGAGTAGAATATAAGTTTCTTAGGCCTTACACTCTTTTACTTTCCGCATATTTCCGATTAGTTTTAGGAAAACGAACTACATTGCCAAATCATACGCGCAAGAACCCCCTTCAAATCATGCATTGAGTGTTAATTGCAAGAAGTCTGAACAATTGTGTAAGTCCCCTCGTAAGAACACAGCAAATACACATCAACCAAACTGGGTCTATTCGCATTAAAGGAACCTTGGAGTTGAACGTGTGATCTTTCTCGCAATCTTAGCACATGGAACACTTTGATCAAGAGAGAGCGGAATAGCCTTCAAACTATTTTGTTCTTCGGCTGATTGTTGCGGTCATAAAAACCACGTCAACAGTAAGTACATCACCAGATAGAAAGAATGACAGAGAGAGACAGATCGAAAAACCCAAGCCAAAAGAGCCGAATGAAGCAAAAATAAGGGGTTCCCCATTTTGAATGGGGCAATGTGTGAAAAAGGTCACAACACTACTCTAAATATTGGTCACATAAACTTTATTGGTTCATCGAGAGGTGATGCTATTGATTTTTTCACACATGAGAGAGTTTTAGAGGGGACATTCTATGTACTCAAGACACATGCTCGTATTTAAAACACACATGAACATATTGAATTGATGGTTGGTAATACACACACACATTGTCATGTTTCTCTTGTTAGGATGATTTTAACTATTCTTAAGGTTGGTCACATGAACTATATTGGTTCATCGAGACATGATGCTACATGGTTCTCTGTAGGTTGAAAATGAGAAGGTGGTGTATGGACATAAATGGATGGTTCTCTGTAGGATGATTTGATCTACGACCTAGTGCTTGGTCTACTTTTTCTTGCTTTTCAATATGAGCCAATACTTGCATTTTTGTAATGTCTTTACCATCTTCACCTAGACAAAATTTGATTCCTAGTCCAAGGATCTTGCACAAATGGCCTTTCATTCGACTAGATGAGCTCGAATATCTAACTTTACAATGACCACAAATTCAAACATAACCTCCACCACCTGGAAGTTGTACTATTTCAGCATATTTGCAAAGGGGAGAGTTTGGGTCTGTATTGAAGTGAGATTGGCTTGTGGAGCTAGAAATAGTTGCCATTGTAATACCTAAGGCAACAAGTTCAATATACAACACATTCAGAGAATTGAAACTAATGAAATTTGAAAATAAAAAAAAGATTAATATATAAATACAACTTATTAGTGTTAATGTTTATAGTGGTGGGAGAAAATTTTCTCTCAAATTTAAAATAAAATAAAATGAAATAATGTTCAAGGCAGGTCGGCCTTTTGATGAACAAATAAATATTTTATATTTTCTATTTTTTATAGAGACCGACCTAGAGAAGAGGTCGACCATCATTGTATAGAAAGGAGGTGAAGATACCTCATTTGATCATCACAATCATTCACTCCAATTCGCACTTTCAAGAAGAAGTTCGCACTTGTAGCAGCAGATTGATTTCAAGGAGAAACATATTTTCTTGTATTTTTGCATCAAGGAGAGGTGCTATTACTCATTGTATTAATTCGGCCTTGAGTAGGGCTTGACTTGTAAGCAGATTTCTGCTCTTATTCATTCAATATATAAGAGATATATTTTGCTAGGTTTTTCTCCCTCAAGAAGGAGGGTTTTCCCAGGGTAATTCATTGTGTTCTTTACTAAGTGTGTTATATTTCTGCTTATTTACATATCTGGTCTAAAACTAACATGGTATCAGAGCGGGTTTAAGCAAGATCCGATTAGATTTGTTTAAGCAGCCAAGTCATCTCTTTATCTAGGGCAGTCTATAAAAGGAACGAAGATGGTGAACAGAGTCAAGGTTGAAGATAGGCTTGATGGTGCATCAAATTTCACCTCTTGGAAATTCAGAGTTCTTATTGCGTTAGAAGAAAATGATCTTCTAAAATGATCTTCTAGAGTTTGTGGAAAATGATGTGCCCGAGCCATCCAATGATGCTGAGAAAAGTCAATGGAAGAAGAATGGCATGGAGGCTAGAAAGATCATGATAGACTCCGTGAAGGATCATCTACTGTCGATTATCTCCACGATGAAGACAACCAAAGATATGTTCGAGGCTCTACAAGGATTGTATGAGATCAACTATACTAGCAGAGCCCTTGCTTTGAGACAACAACTCCATCATATAAAAATGGCTAAAGGAGATTCAGTCATCTGCTTCTTCATGAAGATTGCTGAGTTGAGAGATCATCTATGCACCATTGGAGACATAGTCGAAGATAGAGATCTGGTTATGTTGGCACTAAATGGTCTTCCTCAATCTTGGGAACCTTTTATTCAAAGCATTAGTGGGAGATCTGAGTTGCCCAAGTTTGATCGTCTTCAAGCTGATTGTATTCAAGAAGAATCTAGGTTGGCAGCAAGAGGAAATGGGCGAAATTCTCATAATGAAGAAAGTCATGTCCTTGCTGCTCAAGCTTCCAAAAGAAAAGGAAGAGAAGAGAAAAGAGGCAATTTCAAGAGGAATAGAGACAAAAAATCAGATTCTGTTCTAGAACCAAAGAAGAAGGACCTCTCTCACATTCAATGTTATAGGTGTGACAAGTATGGTCACTATGCTCAAGATTGCATATCCAAGCCAAAGCAACATGCCTATACTGCAAATGTTGATGATGTGACCTCAAAAGGAATCTAGAGACAATTCAGGGGGATTTCTATTCATCTCTGCTCTTTCAAGCAATGTTCCAATTGACAGTGACACTTGGCTGATTGATAGTGGTGCTTCATGACATATTATAGGATATTGAGAGCATCTTTTAGACTTGATAGAGAAAGAGACTAACTTGCAAGTTATAATCGGAGATGATGCATGTTATTTTGTAAAAGGAGCTGGGGCCACTTCTCTTCAACTGGATTCAGGTATTCCTCTTCATTTGAGTGATGTTTTGTTTGTACCAGGGATCAAAAGAAATCTTGTCTTCATTTCAACTTTGGAGGACAAAGGGTACAAGGTTGCCTTTTTTGAAGGGAAAGTTCTTGCATAGCCTAAGAACTCTAGTATAAAATCAGCTCGTGTGATTGGCATTTGTCAGGAGAGCTTATACAGATTATCAATTCGTCCAGTCTAGGCTTTATTGCACGACACTATTAGTTTGAGTGAGCTATGGCGCAAGAGACTTTCTCACTTACACTTCATAGCCCTTCCATCCATGGAGAAGATGGTTACTGGTCTTCCTAAGCTTGGTCAGGAGTGCGATGGCATTTGCAGAGGATGTGCACTTGGTAAGAATATCAAGAGTCCCTTTCATAGTAGTGACAGTAGATCAAAGGGAATTTTAGATCTTGTTCATTCTGATTTATGTGGTCCAATGTATGTGGCATCTTTGAGTGGATTTTGGTACTATGTGATTTTCATTGATGATTATTCTCGAAAGACTTGGATTTACTTATTGAAATCTAAGGTGTCAGAAGAAGTACTTGATAGATTCAAAGAATTCAAGGCCCAAGTTGAAAACATGTCTGGGAAAAGGATTAAAGTTCTGAGGTTAGACAATGGAGGAGAATATAGTTCTGGAGGTTTTGTAATTTTTGCATTGAGGCAGGGATCAAAAGGGAGTTTTGTGTTCCGTACAACCCGCAACAAAATGGAGTTGCCAAAAGAAAGAACAGATCCATAGTTGAGGCAGCCAAGGCTATGATTCATGATCAAAATCTACAGACTTTCCTATGGGAAGAAGCTTCCAGAACCGCTGTGTATGTTCAGAACAGAAGCCCTCATCGAATATTGGGAAACATGACTCCTGAAGAGGCCTTCATAGGTGTGAAACCTAAGGTTAGTCATTTAAGAATTTTTGGTTGTCCTGTTTACATTCATGTACCTAAGGATAAAAGATCAAAGCTAGAACCTTCAGGAAAGAAGGGTATATTTGTGGGATACAGTGAGTCTTCAAAGGCCTACAGAGTCTATATTCTAGGGCAGAAATAGATTGAGATCAACAGGGATGTCTCCTTCGAAGACGGAGTAGCCTTCAAAAGATCTAAAGGGTCTTACATGGAGATAGACAGTGAAGAGCAGGAGACTCCTCGGGATATGGACATATCTTCTGATTACTCTTTGTAACAACCTTCCCAGACTACAGTTTAAAATTTTTCAACTGACAACTAACTTTCAGCTGAATTGCAACTAACTTGTTTTCGAAACTAGGGTTTCCAAATTGATCCAACTAACTCAAACATGCAATTATCTTTTAAATTTTCAGTTTCAGCTCACATGAATCGTTCAACAGTTTTCTGCCAACTGTTCATGGCAGATCAATAACTAAATAATTGCCAAACTAGGGTTTCATTTGCAGCTAGACGGAAAAGAGAATTCAATTCAGATGTTACATTATACACTTCATCAACTAACTTTTAATTTCATTTTTAGCTGAAAAGAAACTATTAACTATAAACATCTAACAGGAAATTGCAGTAGAATAATAATTACTTTTCTTTGCTTCCAGAAAATAACGAATAATTACTACAGCTAGGAAACAATATAACCTCTGAATAAACTCAAGTAACTATCTCACTAAGTATCTGAGAATCTTACAATATTCATTAACATAAAGAATAGCATTCATGGCATAGATGAAATAGAAATTCAATTACCATTGCATGTACCTGGATTTACGAGAGAGGAAGAAATCCATTTGACATCATCTCCATACTATCATACTTGGAAATCTTTATCGAGGAAAAGAGAATTATCATCAGGGGCTTTACTGCCCAACCAAGACCTACTGGTCACCCGA
The DNA here is from genome assembly GCA_007258455.2 of Sequoia sempervirens. Classification (NCBI taxonomy): domain Eukaryota; kingdom Viridiplantae; phylum Streptophyta; class Pinopsida; order Cupressales; family Cupressaceae; genus Sequoia; species Sequoia sempervirens. Next base: position 36,462 of record VDFB02039762.1, on the reverse strand, counting down.
GTTTCTTCAACTGAAGAACTCGCCCTTCATGAGGGTAATCAACATGGATCAATTTCTCATCATGCCTTTGAGCCTGGTGTCATGAACCTATACCACTGGTCGATCCCTCCTCTGTAGGTACCTCCTACCCAGATGGATCATTCTGACTAGAAGTATATCTGGATCATGATAGCTGACTATTGCCTAACTGGCATCATACCTTGGCCAAGGATTTTAATAATTTTTGGCACTCCTGTGCCGATGTCTCTGGCACCATTGTGCCGACATCTCTGGCACTACTGTGCCGTCAGCACTCTCACCCTTGCTCGACATGATAGTTCGCAGATCAAGTTTTAATCTTACCATAACTGGTTCGGTTATTGATCTTTTCTTAGTCTGAGGTTAAGTCTTAACCTTAAGGTTTAACATTACAAAAACTTGGTTTGGGTTCCACATCTTGTTAAAGGATTATGTTGTTATCCTTTTCAGAAGTAGAGGAATTCATCTCTTGACCTAGCTCATTTGATTAATTATAATCTGCTATTCTCAAACTAATGAGGAGAGGTTAAGGAGTCTTGTACGACAAAATGGACTTTGTGTTTAGTATTACAATGTCATGAATTCAAATCTTTCTTCTAGGATCAAGGTACAACGATTAATTTCAGACATATAAAGAGAATCTTGGTTCAATGTCAAATCATATCTTTAAAGACCATTCGGTCTACATAACACTTTACGAAAAAGAGATAAGACTTGCCCTTCAAGATGGTTTCAATAGGTTAACTTAGTTTCCCACCAAATCTCTTCTTTTATGAATGTTGTCTTCAAATGCTCAAATATATAGAGAGATATATTCGATTGAAAAGGTCTTTCGGATGTCAGCATTTAACCTAAAAGTCTATATCACAAGGACTTGGTAGAAGCATTACTCTAACTAAGTTAGGCTAATTTCATAAGCATATAACGAAATGGAGAGACTCTGCTCAATATCTTTCACTTCTTAAGACAAATCTGTTTACTTAGCACATATATACAGAGAGACATATTCAATTAGGAGATATTTCAGGTCTTGTCACTTTATTATATATATATATTGGTTTCTGTGAGGAGCAAGGAATTACACTATTCCCAATCAGATAATTAAAGAATAGAAAGGAGTAAACCTTGTTTAAGTCAAAACTAAAGAACTCAAAATGGCTGCTGGAAAAATGACCATACAGTTCAGATTCAGTAAAACATTAGAAGAGAAGCTTGAGAGCAAGTTTTTAGTCCATGTTCAGGTTTTCCACAAAAGAGTCTTCTTTCAGCCAAGTTTAGAACAAAAGTATTGTAAAAGCTCCAATTTTCTGAACACTAACAAAGTCAAAAGAATTCAAAGGAATTTCTTTCTATTCTAAGGATTTTAACCATGAATTCTTGATCCTTTGGTTGCTAGTTTTAAACAGATTAAGATTTGTTTACATGCCTATACGGGAGATCTGAAGCTCGAGGTTCCAACTTCTTTCTCCGTAAGGTCGGAACAGGGTCTACAATTACCCAGAAAACCACACTGGCCAGAGGTAATTGGGACGGCTCACACATGATAAAGAGAATTCCACTATAAATGGAAGCCCGAGACAATAACCAAGTTCACCGCCGATCAATTATAGGAAGGATTTTAAGCTGCGTCCAAGGAAAACACAAAGAATGGAAGCAAGACGATGAAGATCATAGAGAACGCCCATGCAAAAGAGTTGCCAAATTGCCAAGAATGGAGAGGAAGCCTGATGTTGAATATCTCAGATAAGAATAAGATTCACATAAGCAACTAATGGTGGAAGTAGAGACACGAGCTAGAGTATATATGAATGAGAATGAGAAATGAAGTGACAGAAAAGAATAAAACCTCAACTCCAAGATTCTAGAGCTATGCTCGACTCCTAGTTTCCCTATCTTGGCCGTTTCCTCACAAAGGAATGGTGGCGGTAAGACTTCCGCCTTCAAACTCTTGACGGCACAAAATAAATTCATTTAATTTTTCCATGCTAAATCTTACAATGGTTTTTCCCCATTATATATGGTGGTAAATAATTTATATCTCATTTTTTAATTTAATATTTGATTCCTCTTGCCAGAATATAAATATATCAAGAATTTGATTCGTAAATCTTCAAGAGGATATAATAAATATTTAAATTATTTCTATTATTATTTTTTATTTTTTTTTAATTTATTATTTATTAGTTATTTGTAATCTCTATAAAGGTGATCATTTAAATTAACTTGCTTAATCAATAATTATATAATTTACTCATGGCCAAGGTAATGACGTAGGCTCAACTGCCTTGCTCCGACTCTAGGTTTGATGATAAAATTGATCCATTATTAACCACGTCCTCTCCCTGATGATATTTCCCCTTCTTTCGTGGTGTCGGCAATCCTGCATCCACTGACAAGGATTACGGTTAGATCGTTCTCAATGGCCTAATAATATACATTTAAATTCAATCACATGATCTCATTCAACTTCTTGGCAAAATAAAAGGTTTGTTAACATTACGGTTACGATAAAAGAACAACTATTCATCCTCAATGTCATAATCACATGAAAGCAATTACTTGCATCTATCATTGTATTTGAAATACATGACCGAACATAAAGTCTCCATGAAAGGGATGTGACACTCTTGACATTTAGAGGGAGTCCAATTAACCAGCCAAGACTATTGATCTAGTTGATCCTATAGAACCAACTGATGGGCCTAGTGACATTGTTGTAGGTCGGAAGAGGCCTCTATGGGCTCAACAAACTATGCAAGAGGCATAAAGGTATGCAGCTTGTTGAGGCACCTTTAGGGAAAGGTAGAGAATGCATAAGTTTCCAGGTTATGTGGCATTGATGAGTCACATCATTGATTCTGAGCCTTCCAGTTTGGAGGAGGCATCCAAGCAGAAGGTATGGAGAGATGCAATGATAGAAGAATATCGGTCCATCATTAAGAATGATGTATGGGATGTTGTTCCGAGACCTAAAGGGAAATCAATAGTGTCTTCCAAATGGCTTTTCAAGATCAAGCATGCAGTTGATGGTAGCATTGAGAAACATAAGGCAAGATTTGTGGTTAGAGGCTTCTCTCAGAAGGAGGGAATAGATTATGAATTTATGAGGAAACATTTGCTCCTGTTGCTCAATACACTTCTATCAGGGCATTATTGCTATTGTAGTCGCTAAAGGCTGGAAGTTACATAAAATGGACGTAAAGATTGCATTTCTTAATGGTGTGATTGAAGAAGAAGCGTACATTGAGCAGCCAGATGGTTTTGTGATTCATGGGAAGGAGTCTCATGTATGCAGATTGAAGAAGGCATTGTACGACCTTAAGCAAGCACCTCGTGCATGGTATGAAAGGATTGATAGATATTTGATGAGCTTGGGATTCTCCAAGAATGATGTAGATTCCAATCTTTACTTCAAGGTAGTTGACAGTGAGGCTTTGATATTTGTTCTTTATGTTGATGATTTATTTCTCACTAGAGCAGAGTATTTCATTGTCAAATGCAAGAAAGAGTTAGCCTCCGAGTTTGAGATGAAGGATCTTGGTCTTATGCATTACTTCCTGGGACTAGAAGTGTGGCAAAGACCTAATGAGATTATTCTAAGTCAAGGAAAATACACTATAGACATCTTGAAGAGATTTGGGATGATGGATTGCAAGTCCATGTCTACACCTATGGAGACAAACTTGAACAAATTGAGTGAGTCCGTAGCCGGTTCAGATTTGGCAGATCCCACCATGTATAGACAATTGATTGGATCATTGATGTATCTAGTCAACACTAGACCAGACATTTGCTATGCAGTGAGTGCTCTCAGTCAATTCATGTGTGAGCCAAGACAAATACATCTAGTTGCAGCAAAGCATATTTTGAGATACTTGCATGGCACTGTGGGATATGGCTTGAGATATACTTCTTGTGAAGGTCTAAAGTTACAAGGCTATTCTAATTCTGATTGGGCCAGGAGAGTAACTGATAGGAAGAGCACCTCTAGATGTTGCTTCAGTTTGTGTTCTGCCATGATTTCTTGGTGTAGCAGGAAGCAGACTTCTGTGGCACTAAGCATTACAGAGGCTGAATATAATGCAGCATGTGTGGCAGCTCGAGAAGTAGTGTGGCTTCAAAAGCTCCTTACAGGATTGTTTGGGAAAATATTGGAGCCGACTGTGATTCATTATGATCATAGTTTGCAAACTCGGACTCGCCGCGGACTCGGCAGCCCAAAAATATGACTCGGACTTGGGACTCGGCACGGACTCGGGAAAAGACTCGGCACGAACTCGGCAAAAAAAAAACCGTAGTTTTACAAAAAAAAAGAACAAATTAATGCATTTAGAGAACTTAAGAGCCTAATTTGATTATCAAACACTCATAATTCAAAGATTACACATGTCATATGATCATCAAACACTCAATAATTGAAATTTAATTATTCATAGTCATCAAATACTCATAGTTTCAATGTATAACACATCATAAGATTATAAATGTTTACATATAATCTTGGCTTCTTTCAACCCCAATTCAATTTGCAGACCCGTATTTCACAAACTTGAGTGTTAAAATGTTAAAAAAAACATGGGTTTTTAACCCCTTTTGACTCCCAGCCACACAGGAGAGTCCTGGGTTGTGACTCTCGAGTCCAACCTCAGGACTCTTTTTAACCCCTTTTGACTCCTAGCCACACAGAAGAGTCCTGGGTTGGGACTCCCGAGTCTGACCTTAGGACTCTCCGAGTCCTGAGGTTGGACTCCCGAGTCCCGACCCAGGACTCTCCTGGACTCGACTCCCGAGTCCGTGGCAAGTCGACTCGGCTGGCCAATGGACTCCCGAGTCCGCGGCGAGTCCGCCGAGTCCAGCCGAGTCTGCAAACTATGATTATGATAATCAAAGTTGTGTGAAGCTCTAAGTAAATCTAGTGTTCCATGATAGGACAAAGCATGTGGAGATCAAGTATCATTACATCAGAGACATGGTGCTAAGGAAAGCAATTCAACTCAAGTACATTTGCATTGATGATCAGACAGTTGATATTCTCACCAAGCCTCTTTCCAGAGTGAAGTTTGCACATTTCCGGGACAAGCTTGGGATAGTGGAGAATGTCACCCTGGCTGAGAGGGAAACTCAGCATCAGTGAGCTTTGCTATAATGCATATTTCTCTGAGATGGAGAAATATGAGGTGAAAGCCCTCATACATCTTTGAGATGGAGATGTGGTCCTTTCCACACATGGGAGTAGCCTTTGTGGACGTCATGTTGAGAGACTCCATGACGACATCACGTTGAGAGACTTCGTGATGAACACTTGTGCACATGTTTCTTTCCACACATGGGAGTAGCCATGGTGGATGTCATGTTGAGAGACTCCATGACAACATCACGTTGAGAGATTCCGTAATGAACTTTTGTACATCTTTGAGACTGAGATATGTTTTTTCCACAATTGGGTGTAGCCATAGTTGGCAGACTCGCAAAAAACTCGCGAGTTTTTTTCAAAAACGAGTTTTTTTGAGTTTAACTCACGAGGACGAGTTTTTGTTGAGTTTTTCGAAAAAACTCAGCTTTGCAAAAAAAAAAGTGTTTCTAATGAAATTTCAGCAATTTTTTAAGTTTCCGAGTTTTTCCGAGTTTTTGGCGAGCTTTAAAAAACTCTCCAATTTTTGGCTTGGCGAGTTTTTCTTTGGGGCGAGTCTTCCAACTATGGGTGTAGCCATTGTGGACGTTATGTCGAGAGACTCCATGATGAGGATTTCTGGAAAAATACCTCCCTAGCTAAGAGGGAGTGTTAATGTTTATAGCGGCCGGAGATATTTTTCTCTCAAATTTAAAATAAAATAAAATGAAGTAATGTTCAAGGCAGGTTGGCCTTTTGATGAACAAATAAATATTTTATATTTTATATTTTTTATAGAGGCCGGCCTAGAGAAGAGGTCGACCATCATTGTATATAAATGAGGTGAAGATACCTCATTTGATCATCACAATCATTCATTCAAATTCACACTTTCAAGAAGAAGTTTCGCACTTGTAGGAGCAGATCATCATCTTGTAGTAGCAAATCGATTTCAAGGAGAAACATATTTTCTTGTATTTTTGCATCAAGGAGAGGTGCTATTATTCATTGTATTAATTCGGCCTTGAGTAGGGCCTGACTTGGAAGCAGATTTCTGCTCTTATTCATTCAATATATAAGAGATATTTTGCTGGGTTTTTCTCCCTCAAGAAGGAGGGTTTTTCCAGGGTAATTCATTGTGTTGTTTGCTAAGTGTGTTATATTTCTGCTTATTTACATATCTGGTCTAAAACTAACAATTAGTTATATTCATTTTAAAAAATTAAGTATGTGTTATAGATACCTAGAAGAATGAAAACAAACCAAAAACTTCAAAACAAAACACGAGAGTTCATTTGTAAAGGAAAAATGTACAAAAAAAAACCAAAAACTTCAAAAAACCTACCTTTTTTGATGAAATCTTCCTCTACGATTTTTTTGGCAACAAACGAACACTTGCAAATGCGTAGGAATAGCACAACAACTAGCTTTGAGTGTTCAATGATCAATCTTCAACTCTATCCATGCAATAGCAAGCAAGAAAATAAGTTCAACAATGGAGGAACTTTTTTTGTTTTTCATTCACAATATGATAAATGAGTTTGCTTTTGCCTATTATGTGTTTTATCACTCGTAAATTAGGGTTGGGGGGTGAATTAGGTTTTTTATTTTAAAGTTAAAAAAATATTTTTATTATTTTTTGAAAATTCGTCGCTTGGGCACGAAAGTTGCTTAAATTCTCCTTAGGTCTGCCTTGGTTCAGCAGGGCCAAACCCATAATTTGTGGGCCAGACCCTGTTTGAACCCTAGTCTAATCGAATGGGAGTGAGGGCCTCCCTACTACGAACTAGTAACATAGTTTTAAACCCGTGTAATTTGTTGTACCCAAAATAAATTTTTTGCTTCATTAAGGCATTTTGGTAAAAATGGTCAAAATCTTGTAAAATTGTCACCAAAAGTAAAAAAAGGTCAAAATGTCTAAAAATAGCAATTTTCTATTTTTAGAAATTTCTGAACAAATGGATCATGTGGTTTTTCTAGGTTTAGTGTCAAGAGGATGCTCGCAAAATTTTGAAAATTTTGAAATTAGGGTTTCAGGCCCCCCCATTTTTAGGAAAAAAACTCTAAAAATATTATCTTTCTAGAAATGGCTCAAAATGATTTTGATTGGTTAATCTTTTGTCACGATGACACTAGTCCAGTCAGAATGATCACAAAGTCAGTTTTTCTCTAGTGGGTCTATTTCGCTTTTCAGAATAAAAGTTAGGACCTAGGTCATCAATGAAGGATGGCCAGATGCTAGGTGTCAGAATCTAAGCTTCAAACACTACATAGATCAATCCATGACAAAAGATGCTCGAAAAATGGTGAACGGAGGGGAATTTGAAAAGTTGAAAATTGCAAAAAATATACTAAGTTTGGAGATGATGCCTTATCTCAAGGAAGGTGCCTAGGCTTCAATGCCTTGGAATATTTTCAATTTCTATTTGTCACACATGCGCAATGGTGAATACCATCAACACGTCAGTAACAGTGATCGTAGTCAACGCAGTCGACGGCACGGTGAATGGGAAGCATGAGAAGAGTAAAAATCTTGTAAAAATTGCTAACACTAGAGCCAAAAGCACCCCTGTAAACCAGGGGTGCCCTTTACAGGGGTGCCCATGAATTCAAAAGGTCAAATGCAGCTATTAGGATTTGTAGTTTTGGGGGTTGTCTTCCAAATTCTTCAAGCTTCACGATGAATCCAACATCCAATTCACGAGATTTGTCAAATGCCCGTAAACGAAGATCAAGCGGGAAATATTGAAAGTTAAAGAAAGTCAAGAAACTCAAAATTGTCCAAGTCTAGAGCAGAAACGTGCCCCTACAAGCCAGGGGCGCCTGGAATTTTGAAGCATCAGATTCAGTTTTTAGCTTTCATCACCTCCAGTAGGTCCTCAAATTTTGCCAAGATTTGTGATGAGTCTGTCAGCAGCTTCACCGAAGCTCTCAAACATCCAAAAATGAAGATCAGATTGAGGTATTTTCGTCAAGAGGACAAAGTGAAAATTATGTCTCTGGAACACATGGGCGTCCTAGTCAGCCAGGGGTGCCTAGGAATTTGAGCCCTCTCAAATAGTTTTCAAGGCTTGCAAAACTAGTCATCCTTTTCGAAATTCTTCAGACTTTCCATTGAATATCTCAGCTTGATCCAGAAATTGCAGATCAAAGCATGGGTGGTAAATTGGAGAAGTTGAAAATCACTAAAAATTGGTTAAGTCTAGCAAACAAAAGCGCCCCTGCTAGTTAGGGATGCCCAAGAATTCAAGCCCTCAAAACAAGTTTTTAAGATTTGCGTCCTCCAAGAAGTTCTTAGTTTCCCTCACACTCTTCAACGAGTCTGTTAGCCAATCCCTAGGACCTATCAGACGTCTAGGATCGAGGATCAAACGAAGGCAGTTTATCAAGATAAAAGATGAAAATCTGAAAAATCTTCTAACTCTGGTGATGCAAAGTGCCCCAATAAGCCAGGGGTGCCCAGATTAGAAAGCAGTCAAATGCGGGATTAGAGGCTGGTGTGAGGTATCAATCTCCTCAGACTTGATTAGGCTTTCCAAATCAGTTCACTTTTAGTCTCAATTGCTCACAGATTGGCTGGAAACAATGCTCAAACAAAGGGTACTAGTCATCGAAAACAAGCAAAATTTGAAAATCTTTGAAAATTTTCCAACACTGCCAAAACTTGGACGCCTAATCTGAAGGTGGCGCCCAAATCAACTTAAGTTACAAATTTTTGAAGACTTTCTCATGCCTTGGCCACCTAAATTTTTGGGGGTTCTTCGAGTTAACAAATATTTTCACGTGATGACTCCTAAAATTAGGGTTTTCACAAGTTAACTACTCCTTTCACCTCCAAACCTTATTTAACAAGCATTTGGACGCCCATAATTCATTATTTTGCAAGTTGACTTCAAGACGCAAACATAGACTTTCTTCTCAACAACATTTGAAGGATCAAATGGAGGGGTTTTCACATTTCTTCATAGATTCGAGTTCAAGTTGCACAAAAGAACATCTTTCCAGAATCTATTTTTCTAGGGCATCAGTTTTCATAAACAAAAGTTCATCATTTTCAACTTCTATCAATCTGTGTTATCTTCTTTTTCAATCTTCTCCAAGATTGGAAATTTTTTTGATAGCTTCTTCAGCTTCCACTCCTAGGGTTTCTTGCATGTTAAAGAAAAATTAATTTGTTGAGAAATCCGACATTCTGGGTTTATTCAACACAAAATTGGCCACAAAACCCACGTCCCAATTTTTTTTTCCAAAAAATAGCTTTTGCGGCTTCCATTTTTTAGGGTTTCCAGAAAAATCTTCAAAAAAAACAATCAATCTAGGTCTATTAAGCACACAGGCACCTACAAAACTCATGTCTCATAATTTTTCGGGGAAAAATGCCTCGCAACTTCATCTCTGAGGGGTTCTTGCATGTTCTTGAAAAGTTAGTTTTTTGAAAAACGGATGATCTGGGTCTATTCAGAAAGACATTCTCAACAAAACCCATATCTTAGATTTTTTCGGAACGTTTGACTCTCGGCGAAGCTATTTTTAGCCTTTTGTTCAAACATAGTCCTGTTCATAATCATTCTTTGAGTTTTCAAATATGCAATTCTCTCAAATCGAATTCAAGACCAAATTGGTCTTGCTTCACGATTTCTTGAAGACACTTGACACCGACTTACATCAAGTACATCTAGTAGTTGATTTGAACACTTTAACAGATTTTGACTGCATCACAATCCAAAATCTTGAACAATTTGAGTTACTTGAGGCAGCCTCTTTTCCCATCTTGGCACAAAACATTGAGTTTGTAGTTTCTTGTGTCAAGCATTACAATCCCACTTCACTTGAAATCCAATTAGTAGTTGGGTGAATAATTTGCAGCCTCATGCCAAGAGACATTGAGAGGTGTTTTGCTATTCGACCATGTCCAGATAACCTCATTATATCAACTGAAGAATGTGAAAAGGCGTGGAATACGGAAAAGGAGCAGTGCCAGAAAAGGATTGCACAAAGGTGGCTCAAAGAGAAACGAACTAGTTTGCTAAGGAACATTGGACGTGGTGAATTCAAGGATGAGTTTGCTGTCATGATCACTTTGCTCAACCGAGTCACAAGTCAAGCAGAAGCACACAAGTTTCAGCAATGGATGTTCTACATCATGTCCCAACTTGTCAATAATAGAGAACACTACGACTGGCCGGCTTTGATCAGTGACACTCTTCACAACTAGATGATAGGTTTCTTCAAAGTCCATGAATTCCATATGACTTCATACCTCGTATATCTTATAGCCTTTCAAGGCAAGTTGAGAGGGTTGAATGTTGTTCGAACTTTAGGTGTGCAGCAGGTTCAAGAGCATTTCCCATAGTTAGAATTTTCACAATCAGATCGACACTTGAAGTGGATAAATGATCTTTTCCTGATGCACATAGTGCAGGATCTTGACAATGAGTCGCATATACGGTTTTTAGCAGATGCTAGATTGGCAATGGAAGATTGAGCTGATTGGTTTATCCAATTCCCCACATTCTCCTACATTTGCGTATATGGTTTCTCAGACAGTCCAACCATGCTACCTCAATACCCATTGGATGAGGTAGTTTACATGGAGTTCCTAAGGCAATTGCATGAAGTGCACACTTTTTTGCGTAACCAATGCAAGTTCGCTGCCAATTTCCCTTTTGAGATGGGTATATACAGATGCAAATCAGCAATTGACGCTAAATTAATGAGCAATGAAATGACAAAGCTTAATCTTAAGTTTCTCATAGAAAGTCATTCATATGACCCTTGTGGTATCTTGGTAGCTCGCCTTGGTAATAATTCTTCACATAAACCTACCATGGAGAATTTTTGGTTTAGTTGTGAAGATGAGGTTGAAGCGCGCAGGTGTAATTATAGTAGATTTACTCTTCCTTCGATTGCTGATTTCTTATTAGAAAATGTGGAAGGTTTATCAGATGATGATGGAGAAGTCTTACTTCCCACATATGGCAGAGATCATATTGATCAGCTGCCACTTCGACCAATTGATTGGTATGCCAAAGAGAGCACCTCCATTCAGGAAAGGACAAGCCGGATTGTAAAGAATAGCAAGCTATTCTTGAATAGCAAGATCACATGAAGGGTAGTCACTCTAGTTACAGAGCCACTAGTGGTTCCCACCACACTACCAACCACTTCACGATGGAAACCTGTTGTGACCTTTTTCACACATCGCCCCATTCAAATGGGGACCCCCTAATTTTTGCTCCATTCTGGTCTTTTGGCTTTGGTTTTCTCTCTCCCTCTCTTTCTGCTATCTGTCTTTCCGGGATTTCTCCGCCTTTGAGTTTAAACGTGAAATTTTGGCCAAGTCTGAAAATTAGGGTTTCATCTTTCCTGGTCAGTCCGAGGTCGAACGAAGTGAGTAAATTGAAAATTGAGCTTAACATTGATGTTAGCATGCTCCCAGCAGGTTCTCAGCTAAATTTCATCTAATTCCGGGTACTTACTATTTTTAGTAAGTGTGAAATTACGGGCAATTCGTCAGCATTTTTGAGATTCCGACAGTCACATTGTATTCAGAGCACATCAGGCTGCTCGCATGCAAAATTTGAGCGAAAACAGACGACTTTCTATTTTTAGCAGTCCAGCTTTCAGGACAAATTTTAGGGCTTAAACGCAGAGTTTTTCTTTGCATGTCTGGATATTCCTTCTGGGTTTTTCGAGACCTTCGCAATAGTGTAACATGCAAAACGAGACGACAACTTTTGAAATTCAGTCTTCCGAGGCTGTTTTTAGGGTTTGCATGTCAGGGTTTCTTTTGCATGTCGGATGATTCCTGGTGGGTTTTTCAAGAGCGTCGCAGTGGTATGACATGCAAATGGAGATAACCACTCTGTAAGGAACTTACTATTTTTAGCAGGTGCGTCCCGGCAGCCGCTTCCCAGCAATCCAGAATCATGAGCTGATCGCAACGCAACAGAAACGAAGACAAACAGAGATCTTTTGATACGCATGCAGAGCGAATTAGGGTTTCCAACTTCGGAGCCTGAAAAGAAGGGTTAAAAGTCAGAATTTTCGAAAACCGGTGTAAACCATCGCGATCAGCATCCTTCAAGCTGTCTGCTGGTAAAATTTGAAGACAAACGAAGCACTTACTATTTATAGTAAGTCAATTTGGAAACAGGCTAAAAATAGCAAGTCAGGCGCATGCGTTGATGTCGACAGGCAGGTCACGTGGTGAGGAGCGCCTCGTTCGAATTTCAAATCAAACGGAGCTGTGGAGGTACCAGAAATGAGAGGTTACTATAAATAGCAAAACACTTCCCAAAATATGGTATTTTTAGCAGGTCAACTCAGAATGGCAGTGTCAACAGATTGTTGAAGTCGTAAGGATCCGGTGTTCAAAATTTCAAATCAATCTGAGCTTCAGAGATGCAAGAATCAGGAGACTTACTATAAATAGCAGGACTTTGTGAAGTTGGCAGAAGTCAGGAAAAATGACTAAGTCTGGGGTTCATCCTTCACCACCTTCAGAATGCGCCCACCTCAACTGAAGTTGAGAGATTTCTAGGGCACAAAGTTCATCCACTTGCCTGGGTAAAATGTGCCCAAGGGAAACTGAAGAAAGCATAAAAAAATTTCTAAGTATGAAGTTTCATCCTGCTCAAGGGGCAAAATGCGCCCAAGCTAGAGAAAGTCAAGGAAGAGTCAATAGTTTTCATCCTGCAGCCTATGTGAAATGCGCCCATCCTTCACCCTTGCTAAAATGCGCCCAAATGAAGAAAGGTCAAAGCAGTCAACAAGTTTTATCCTGCTCCCTAGCCTAAATGCGCTCAGCTCAAGATAGTGGCATAAAAATTGCTAAGTATGAAATTCTTATCCTCCTCCACTGGCAAAATGCGCCCAAGGAGAGAAAAGGTCAAAGAAGTCAAAGATATTCATCCTCCTACATAGGCAAAATGCGCCCAAAAGCAGCCATGTCAAGACAAAAATAAAGAAGTTGAAGAGTCATCCTTCACATATGCCAAAAGGCGCCCACCTCTCAAGAAGTCAAAAGGGTCAAAGTGTTTCATCCTTCTACCCATGGGAAATGCGCCCATCCTCCTCCTATGCTCAAATGCGCCCATGCAAGATAAAAGGGAATCAAGGCGTGGTGCATGTAGAAAATATTCTAAGCTTTGACTTCCTCTCTCCCCTTTGAATGCGCCAAGACAAAAGTAAGTGTGGGGGTAAAACGTGGTAAACAAGGTAAAGGTGGTCAAATAAAGTGAACTTGGCGTGGTTAACCTCTTGCAAGTGTGAAATGCACCCAAGGGGGAGTTAAATGTGTTGGGCGTGGAAGTGAAATATCTTCCTCAAGGTGCTAAATGCGCCCAAAATGCATGAAGCTTGAAGTAAGGTTGATGAATAATGCTAGGCGTTGAAGTTAGAAATATCCTCTTCAAGTGTGAGGTGCGCCTAGGGTGGTGTGAATAAAATATGTTGAGCATTGAAAGTAAAATATTCTCCAAAGGCGTGATATGTGCTCCCCAAGAATTTTCTAAGAGAATTGAAAATTTCTCTGCGTAGATAAAATTTCTCCACTGGCAAGATGGATTGAAGAATGAATGAAATTTTCTAAGGGAAAATTTTTCAAAAGGAATGCTAAGTGATTCAAAAAAATTTCTAAGGCACAAATATTTTCTCCCTTAAAAAAAATGCCTAAGTCTGGAGAGGTGATGGAATTTTCTTGAAGCATGAGCAGAGTTGCCAGAAGTGAAGTCAGTGACTGCCAGCTCCACAGGGTTGATAAAAGTTTTCAAGTCAGAGTAAAGAAATACGCTCCAGGGTGAAGAAATGAAATAAATTTGATGAAAGAATATTTTCTAAGGTTCAAAATTCAAGAAAATTAAATGAACCCGTTCGTTGTGCACCCATGAGTTCGACGCGTTCTAAAGAAAATTTTCTTCTGGGTATTGAAGATTATCGATGAGGAGTTGATTTTAAAGTCTTCTGTACTTCGCCAAGCTTTCAGGATGGATATTTTTGATGGGCACCGAGTTGATGAATTTCCTAGGGGAAATTTGAAAATTTTTCCAAGGCAAGGAAAAATGTGTTAAAAATGCCTTGGCGGATGAATTTGAAAATGATCGCTCAGATGATTTTTGATCAAATTCCTGATGAAAGGATTTTTCTCGAGCCTGAGTTGGATGAAATATCAGAATGAAGTGCACCAGGCAGAATGCAAGATGGGTTGAAAAATTGGCTAAGGCATGAAGAATCATGAAGAAGGCAGAAGTTGGCTAGTAGAGGCGATGAACGCTTGGAAGTCGAAGCATGAAAATCCTGGTAAGTTGAATTTATATTATGAAATGTTCTAATACTCTTCTCCTTGCTTGTTTTGCAGGATGAGTGTGGAGGCCAGAGCATGATGACTTGAAGTGGGGAAGCACGATGATATTACAACCTTCAGAGGAAGATAAAGTTATAAGTTTCACATGAAGGAAGAAAAAGTTGCAAGAAATTGGCTAAGTGTTAGCTCAAGTGACAAAGAAGTTGAAGAACAACGTCAAGAAAGAAGATCAAGAATAGTGTGAACGTGTCTACAAGCGGAATCTTCTAGAAGAGTGGTGGACATTAATGCCTCATTTATTACCCCACTCGCCTTTGTGGCGGTTTTTAGGGCAAATCTTGTTTAGGGCTGAGGTGGCACAATCTGGGCCATCCAGCCTATTGTAATCTGAGCCGTCCGTTGGACTTGGCCAACTATAAAAGGGGGAGTCCCTCTCATTTGTATCTCATTAGAAATTAGAATTAGAAGTAGAAGCAGAGCTTAGAGAAGGAGTAGAGAAAAATTGATAGAGTAGAAGGTAGAGTAGTTTAGATTGAAAAGGAAGGAAAGTCTTCCCTTTGGATACTTTGTAAGAAGTTGTCATGTATGCTTTCATAATAAAAGAATTTTCATTGATGGTGAATTCTTCTTTGTTGTGAATAGTTGTTGAGGCTTCTTCACGTAGCATCTTGAAGTAGCTTAAAGTAAAGTAGATTTCATTTCATGCAAGTACTTAGCAATTGTGGAATGTGGTGCTCGATTTGAACAAGGCTTCGTTCGTCCATACCACTAGCGGGCTCGCTGACGGTGGGTTTGCCTTGCGTGGTCAACTGGAACTTTGTGAAACTTAACTTCGATTATGGTTTATATGCTGGCATGCGTCGTTGTGATGGTGTCTTCATGTTAAATCGTGATCTGAACATCTTAAGTCACTCCTCTGAAGATTGCACCAGTTTCGCAGAAGCTGTCCAAAGTGAGGCAAAACGGAGCTTGGTTGAAGTCCGTGAGAATTGATCGCCATGTCCCACACCCTAGAGTAGACTAGAACACTCTTATCCCTACACTCTTTTAAATTCAGTTCATTTCCGATTAGAATTAGGAAACTTGTGCTCACCTGCCAAATCATTTGAATTACACGAAAGCCCTTAGTCTACTGTCTGTTGTTAGCTGTCGAACAATTGTGTAAGTCCCCTTGACATACCAGCAAAATCACATCGAGCCAACTGAGTCTATTTGCATTAAAGGAACCTTGGAGTTGAAAGCATGAACTCACTTGCAATCTTAGCATGCTGAATACTTTGTTCAAGAGAGAATAGAGCATCCGTTGGGAGACTTTATTCTGTGTTGGTGCGGTCTCAAAAACCACGTCAACAAAACCCGGAGTGAAAGCGATGAGCAATCCTCCAGAGGGTACAAAGAACTGTAGTATGTCAATGAATTTGAAGGAAAAGATGCAGTCTCCTAGTAGAAATCAGCAAGAACAACAAATGGATGTAGTTGAGGATATAGTTGAATCAGTACCAGAAGTTGAAGTAGAACCTCCCATTCTTTCGTCATCACCGCATTCTTCTCCAATTCACATTGATTTGGAGTTCCATCCACCAATTCTTGACATCTCAACACCAACTCATTCATGAACAATTGATGAGACTAGAACCAATCCTCCCAGTGAAGTTAGTCGAGACTCTTCATCTTGGCTTGAAAATCTCTTGTGCAGGAAGAGTAGAAAAGCTTCTTACCAATTGGACTTTGCAGAGTTTGATAATGTCTACCAAGACTCATCATAAAAGAAACTCAAGAAGCAAGTTCACGTGGAAAAGAATGCTGACAATGAGGTTGTCATTGAAATTGCTACATCGCCAGAGGACAAGAATGCCAACAAGGTTGGGGCCGATGATTTCACATTTGGCAAAGCCAACCTTGGTAGAAGCACACGAGAAGCTGATGTAAATCACTTTGAGGTTGCAGCAATTAACTTGAAGGAGAGAGTACTCAAAGATGGAGAAGACAAGGCAGCCCTCAAGGCTAAAAATCAATAGTTGTGGCAGTACATCTCCAATCTATTTCATGGTACTTCACACGTCATTGCTTTGCTCTCACAGATGTTGGAATCATTTGCAAAACAAAATCAGCTGATTCAATTGTTTATTTATGGAAAACATCTGAGAGACTGGGTTGAAGATTTCATCACCAGGGGCCGATTCATACTTGAAGAGATGTACCAATATGAAGAGATGTACCAATTAAGGTACAATGCCCACAATCTTCGCTTAGGAATTCAGGAATCAGAGCAGAATATAGCAGAAAGGAAGCCTCAAGATGAGATCATTTTTGACTTGAGGATGGCTTATGATTCAGTTCTTGCAGAAGAGCATAAGCAAAAGCTTTTTGCTTGGAGAGAACGTCTCTTCAAAGTAAAGACTTACGAAGGAATCTTTGTAGAATTGACTGAGTGTAGACAAAAGGTTGAAAGTGCTCTTAGTTTCGTAAGAACATTTGTGTCATCAATTCTTTGCCCATATCAACATGAAGATAGTGATTACATTGATCTCGGTGAAGTGCAAACGAAATTTCAAAACCTTATCCGTAGTAGTTTCCATGGTGACCCTATTGACTGCAAGTTAAGTCAAGTTGCAATAATGTCAGCAAGATTTGATGAAGCAGTTGAAAGGAAAAGTGAATTTCTAAATCAGGGTGTGGATGGTGAAGTGATGTTGCAGAGGCATTACATCGTTCAGAAGAGTATCAGTGTCCTGTTGATGTGTTTTTCGTGACTGCACCAACACAGAATAAAGTTACTAATGGTGACTCTATCCTCTCTTGAACAAAATCTCCTGCATGCTAAGATTGCTAGAAAGATCATGCATTCGACTCCAAGGTTCCTTCATGCAGTGGATAGTCTTAGTTGGCTTGATGTGATTTGCTGGTATTTCAAGGGGACTTACGAAATTGTTCAACAACAAGGAAAGGGATTTTCATAGTTCGAAAGATTTATCAACGAAGCACAGGTTTCCTATACTAACCAGAAAGTACTAAATTTAAATGAGTGTAGGGTTCAAAAAGTCTAAATTCTATCCTAAATACAGGATATGGAGCTTAACTTCGGCAAACTTCAACCGGACTTCGCTTTGCCTCACGTTGGACAGCTTCCGTTGAGTCGGTGCAATCTTCAGGGGAGGTAACTAAAGATATTCAAACCACCACTTGACATGAAGATACCATCACGACGCATACCATCATTCAAACTGTGATTGAAGTTAGGTCCACAATGTTTCTAGTTGACCACACAAGGCGAACACACCGTCAGTGAGCCCGCTAGTGGTATGGATAAGAGAAGCTTGCTTAAATCAAACACCACATTCCATTATTACTATCTACTAGCATGAAATGAAATTTACCCGACTTTAAGCTACTATTCGAATCAGAAGGACGAAGAGACCTTGCTAGCTACTCACAACAAAAGACGAAATTCACCATCAATGAAAACTCTTTTTATTGAGAGAGTGTTCACAACAATTTATTACAAAGTTTTCAAAGGAAAAACTTTTCCTCTTCTTCAAACTATCTTATCAATCTATACTAAGCTATCTCTAAGCTATCAACTAGTTGTCTCTCTATTCTAATATCTACTCTAATGAATTACAAATGAGGGGGGATGCCCCTTTTATAGCTGGCCAAGTCCAATGGACGACTCAGATTACGATCAGATGGATGGCTCAAATTGTGCCACCTCAGCCCTAACCCTAAAAAGAGGAGTGGAGTAATAAATGAGCAATTAATGCCCACCATCCTCTAGAAGATTCTTGTCTGGAAATGCGTTCGCATTGCTCTTGTTTTTCTCGACTGCAAATTCGATGAGTCTGATCATCATGGCCTCAACTTGTAGGACTGAGAAGGCAAGTACGTTAAGCTGCTTGATGATGATCTTCCTTTTTGTTGTCATTATTTGAGAACACCTGCTGGGTCACTGCCAAAGAAAGACATCACACTTAAGAGTAATCCCTCTATTTTGTTCTTCAATGATGTCAGTCTCCAACGCCCGGGTCGTCATCTTTTCCTCCATCCTGAACTTGAAATATTTTCTTGTCTTGGACTCAATCATTCCTCCTTGCCACTCGCCTAACTGCGTTGGGTGTAACACTTAGCCATTTCTGATAACATTTCCCTTCACGGTTTGGGTGGAGGAGCACATAACTTTATCTCCCTTCAAGGTTGTAATATCATCCTGGATTACACTCTTCAAGTCATCGTGCTCTGGGCCCGACGTTCATCCTGCAAAATAGATAAAGAGCATCAAAACGCTTATAGTATAAATTCACTTTACTTACTTGATCTCGATGTTTTGATTTCCAAGGTCTGGGTGATCTCTAAATCTGTTAGGGCTCATCACTTTTTTCTCTAGCAAACTTTGCTTTAAAGTTCCTCATGCCTTAGAATACTTCCGCATTATCATTCATCTCCCTTAGGGCGCATTTGGAGACTTGAGCTTCCGTTTTCATTCCTTAGAGAATTTCACCTATCTTACACCCCTCGGGCCTACTTTGCTTCTTGTGAACCTTGAAGTTGTGCCTTAGAAACTTTTATCCAACTTAACGGCGCGTCTCGAAGGGTGTTGTTTGATTTCCCTTTGCCTCAGAACATGATACCCTTTCTTTGCCTTAGCCAATTTTCAAGCCCATCTACCTTAGAAATAATTTATTTCCCTTAGGAAATTTCATCAACTAGGTGCCCGAGTAAAATCTCCATCCTAAAGTCCTTGGTGAGGCGTGAAAAGTTTCAAAATCATCTTCTCGATGAAGATATTCAGTACCCAGAAGAAAATTCTCCTCAGAAAACACAAAATTCATGTGTATCACTATGAAGGGGTACATTTAATTTTTTTTTTTGAATTTTATACCTTAGAAAATACTTTCATCAAAGGTTATCTTCATTCTTCATCTCTAGGTGTATATGGGGAGTCCTGCTAACATTTTCCACCACTTAGAAACCTTTTCAATTGCTTCCTAGGCTTGGGCGCATTTAGGAGGTTATACTTTCATTTTTTGATCGCTTAGAAACTTTGTTGGAGTCACCTTAGAGCTAGGGTGCATTTGACCCTCTGTGCTTCAAGTTTCAATTACTTAGAATTTTTTTTAAAGTCATCTCACCACTTGGGTGCACTTTGGGAGTCAAGCCCTTAGTTTTCCACACTTAGAAACTTTTTCATCTCTCCTCTATGTCATGTTAGGCGCATTTTTCCCTCCAAGCTTCTAGTTTCATTGCCTTAGAAGAATTTTCAAGTTCCACTCAAGCTTGGGCGCATTTACCATGGCCTACTTCAAGTTTCCACACTTAGAAAAATTTTAAACTTCTTCTCCAAAAGGTTGGGCGCATTTAGCACCTTAAGCTTCCAATTTCAAGTAATTAGAAATTTTTCTAACTTCTCTTCCAAGTCAAGGCGCATATGAGGGTAGCTACTTGAAGTTTGATTTCCTTAGACATTTTCTTACCCCTCCTCAAGGTCAAGGCGCATATAGGGGTCTAAGCTTCAAATTTTCATACTTGAAAAGTTTCAAACTCCTCCAAATCAAGGGCGCATTCAAGACCTTGAGCTTTTAGTTTGCAACACTTAACAAAATTTTCACTCCCTGTCTTCTCTTAGGCACCAAATTTTCACTCCCTTTCTTATCTTAGGCGCATATAGGGGTGCTTCCTTCAAATTTTCATGCCTTGGAAAATTTTCCAACTCTTCCTACAAGTCAAGGCACAAATGAGGGGTCTTACTTCCATTCTTCCATACTTGGACATTTTCAAGGCTTCCTCCAAGTCAAGGGCGCATTCAAGGGGTCCTACTTCAAGTTTGACACTTAGAATTTTTTTCCATCACCTTCTGCCAATCTTGGGCGCATTTCAGGGCTCAAGCAGGACTTAGCAATGCCTTAGTAACTTCTTCTTTCACCCATGTTGGAGATGGGCGCATTTAAGGGGTGGTGAAGGAACTTTTGCCACTTGAAAACTTTTCTCCACCTCTCTTCTCTTTTGGGCGCTTTTTTGGGGGGGGGGAGGAGGATTTAACAATGACTTAGAATATTTTCCATCACCTTATTTCTCCTTGTTGTTGGATGATGTTGAGGTACGCTCTTCATCTGGTGCTAAAAATGTTCGACTGACATATTCAATCCATCCTTTGTCTCTGAAGAATCCATATGGTAGTACTGGTAATCCGAGGCGACATCTGGCGTAGTTGATGGCTTCTTCACATGTTGTGCAAGTGAATTCTGGATGAGGTGCATTGTGAATCCGACACCAACGAGGGAGCAAAATGCCTTTCAAGCGAACATTGCCTAGCTCCATTTGATTTTGGATCCTAAGTATGAATCTCATGAAGGCCTCATCCATAACTTTTGGAAAGCTATAATCATCAGGTTCTACATCTAATACTCCTGGCTTGGGGACATCCCAAAAGAAAATTCTCTCTTGGAGAACAAGCTCTATCCTTGAGAAGAATGTTAAGCAACTGATTTCTTTGTGCTGGGAGGTCTCATGAATTCGGCATCTTCCTGGGAAAGCAAACTTAGACAAATTCCCGGGGTGCAGTTGTGCATTCAATTTTTCTTGAATCTGAGCAATATCCACGAGATTGTCTCGAGGGCAAGAAATATGGAATGGATGCCCATCCATTGGGAAATCTCTTTTTTTTGAATTTTTTTTTAACTTTTCACTCTTTTTGGATTTGACATAAGATAGATCTAACATATCTCTGATTTGGCACTTCAAATCTCATACTGGTTCCTTCCAGCCTCTGGAACAATTCAATGCATGCCCTCCTAGCGCCAATTCTGTTGATGTGTTTTTCGTGACCGCACCAACATAGAATAAAGTTACCAACGGTGACTCTATCCTCTCTTGAACAAAATCTCCTGCATGCTAAGATTGCTAGAAAGATCATGCATTCAACTCCAAGGTTCCTTCATGCAGTGGATAGTCTTAGGTGGCTCGATGTGATTTGCTGGTATTTCAAGGGGACTTACGAAATTGTTCAACAACAGAGAAAGGGATTTTCATAGTTCGAAAGATTTATCAACAAAGCACAGGTTTCCTATACTAACCAGAAAGTACTGAATTTAAATGAGTGTAGGGTTCAAAAAGTCTAAATTCTATCCTAAATATGGGATATGGAGCTTAACTTCGACAAACTTCAACTGGACTTCGCTTTGCCTCGTGTCGGACAACTATCGCAGAGTCGGTGCAATCTTCAAGGGAGGTAACTAAAGATATTCAAACCACCACTTGACATGAAGATACCATCACAACGACGCATACCATCATTCAAACTGTGATTGAAGTTAAGTCTGCAATGTTTCTAGTTGACCATACAAGGCGAACACACCGTCAGTGAGCCCGCTAGTGGTATGGATAAGAGAAGCTTGCTTAGATCAAGCACCACATTCCATTACTACTAGCTACTAGCATGAAATGAAATTTACCCAACTTTAAGCTACTATTCGAATCAGAAGGACAAAGAAACCTTGCTATCTACTCACAACAAAAAACGAAATTCACCATCAATGAAAACTCTTTTTATTGAGAGAGTGTTCACAACAATTTCTTACAAAGTTTTCAAAGGAAAAACTTTCCCTCTTCTTCAAACTATCCTATCAATCCATACTAAGCTATCTCTAAGCTATCACCTAGCTGTCTCTCTATTCTAATCTCTACCCTAATGAATTACAAATGAGGGGGGATGCCCCTTTTATACTTGGCCTAGTCCAATGGATGGCTTAGATTGAATTACAATGAAGGGCTCAGATTGAATTACAATGAAGGGCTTAGATTGAGCCACATAAACCCTAACCCTAAAAACGGCCACCAAAAAGAGGGGTAATAAATGAGCAATTAATGTCCACCATCTTCTAGAAGATTCTCGTCCAGAGACGCGTTCCCACTGTTCTTCTCTTTGATTGCAAACTTGATGAATCTGATCAACACTGCTTCTGTTTTTTGGACTGATATGGCAGGTACGTTCAGCTATTTGACGATGTTCTTCCTCCTTGTTGTCATGGTACCTTTGGTTATGCGGAGTATGCCGGAGAACATCTTCTGGGTCATTGCGAGAGGACTTCGGACTTAAGAAGAATTCCTTTATTCTGTCTTTGAATCTGTCATGATGTCAATCCTCAACACCTGGGCCTTCATCTTTTCCTTCATTCTAAACTTGAAAGATTTTCTTGTCTTGGATTCAATCATTCCCGCCTTGCCACCCGCCTTCTTGAGTTGAGTGCATATTGGGTCTTCGAGAAGAAATTTTCCTTCCAACATCTCCCTTCATGATTTTATCATCTTGAACTATTTGCTTTATCACTTCAGGTCATCGTGCTCTGGCCTCGGCGTTCATCCTGCAAAACAGATAAAGAGAAGAGCATTAGAACACTTAATATTATAAACTCTCCTGACGTACCTGATCTCCATGTTTTGGTCTCCAATGTTTGAGTGATCTCCGGATCTGATAGGGTTCATCATTTCCCTCTAGCAAAGGTTGCCTTCTTCATACTCCATCATAGGCGTACTGTATTCTCCTTGATGCTCATTTTTGATGCCTTAGAAACTTTAATCCATCTTGACGGCACGTTTAGAGGGTGTTGTTTGATTTCTCCCTGCCTTAGAAAATTTTCCAACCAACATGATATCCCCTTCTTGCCTTAGCCAAATTTCCAACCCATCTGCCTTGAAAATAATCAGCTAGGCGGCCGAGTAAAATCTTCACTTTAAAACCTCTGGCAAGGTGTGAAAAATTTCATAATCATCTCCTTGTCGAAGATATCCAGTACCCAGAAGAAAATTCCCCTTAGAAAATGCAAAATTCATGTGTATACAAATGAAGGGGTACATTTAATTTTTTTTTATTTTGTACCTTAGAAAAATATTTCTCAGTTGAATTTATTCTTACTCTTTCTCCTTGGGCGTAGTTGGAAATTTTCATCACTTGGAAAATATTTTTCAAGTCTTCTTCACCAGCTGAGCACATTTGGACCTTTCTCCCGCCATTTGCAAACACCTAGAAAATATTTTCAAACATCTTCCTTAGGAGGGCGCATTTGCTAGGTAGCACTTCCATTTTTTATACTTAGAAAATTTTTCACACCCATCACCAACATGGGCGTATTAGGGGGTCTAGGAGGAATTTATCATACTTAAAAATTTTCATCCTTCAACCAACTTCATCTTGGGCGCATATCAGGGGGTCTGCAGGAATTCTTCATACTTAAAAATTTTCATCCTTCAAGCAACTTGATCTTGGGCGCATATCAAGGGGTCTGCAGGAATTCTTCATACTTAGCACATTCTCCATCTCAAGGTGGGCGCATTTAAGGTGATGAGGAGAAATTTCCAATGCCTGAGACAAACTTGCCACACTAGCATCTCAACCCGGGTGCATTCAAGGTGACCAACTTCCATTTTCAATGCCTTGGAGAAACTTCTAATCACCTTCCCAAGATGGGCGCATATGAGGGGGGTAGGAGGAACATCTTCAACACTTAGAAAGTTTTTTTATCAATCACAACTTGGGCGCATTTGCAAGGTGGAGGAGGAACTTTTTTTATGCCTTAGACCAATTTTAACCTCCTCCTTCACACTGGGTGCATTTGAGGGTGTGCGAAGGAAATTATTCATGCCTTACTAAATTTTGAGGTCACCTTCTAGACAAGGGCGCATTCCCTGGGGTCTACTTCCATTTTCCATTCCTTAGAAACTTTTTGATGCCTCCAACACCTCATGGTGCATTTGCTAGGTCAAGCCTCCACTTTGCTAGCACTTAGAAAGCTTTACTCCTCCCACTCCTTGATGGGCGCATTTAGGAGGGGGTACTTCCATTTCAAGACTGAGCAAAGTTTCCAACCCTCTCACCTTGAAGTTTGGGCGCATCTCACTGGTGGTGAAGGAATTTTATCACTTTGCAACTTTTTCTTAACCATCACCCCTCACAACTTTGGCCACATATCAGGGGGTATGTAGGAATTTTACTCCTACTTAGAAACTTTCTCCATCCACTTCCAATTTGGGCGCATAGCAGGGTTTGAGGAGGAAATTCCACCGCCTTAGATGAATTTTCCATGCTAGCCCATCAACTTGGGAGCATTTAGCTAGGTGGGGAGGAATTTTGATTGCCTTAGAAACTTTTTCAACCTCCCTCATTGAGCATGTGCGCATTTGGGGGTACTTGTAGAAACTTTTCAACACTTTGAAAACTTTTTCTCCAAGCCAGTCTCTTGAGGGTGCACTTGAGGGGTCATGGAGGAATTTTCCCAACACTTAGAATATTTTCTATCACATGTTGGAGATGAGAATATTTTCTATCACATGTTGGAGATGAGGGCGCATTTTGAGACCCCTGCAGGAAGTTTCTCATGCCTTAGAGATTTTTTTTTATCACCTACTTCAAGTTGAGGGCGCATTTTGGGGTAGAAGCAGTATTTAACTCAGACTTAGAAAATTTTCTCACTTTTGCCAGCTTGAGGGCGCATTTTGGTGGTCTAGGAGGATAAACTTCAGACATAGAAAATTTTCAACCTTCTGCCAGTTTCATCTTGGGCGCATCTGAGGGGGTGAGCAAAAAGTTCTTTAGACTTAGGCGTTTTTCATCCTTCTGCCAGCTCATGTCTTACTATATATAGTAAGTTCCAGGTTTTCGCTCTTCTGAAGCTTGGATTGATTTGAAATTCGCGCCATAGGATCCTCTTGATCTAGTTAGTCTGTTCACACTGCCATCTCGAGCTGACTTGCTATTTATAGAATATTTCTGAAGGTGGTTTACTATTTATAGCAACTGCTTGATTTTGAGACTTCCACAAATCCGTTTGACTTGAAATCTGAATGCCGTGACCCTCATCAGTAGACTTGCCCGTTCACACTGGTGCCTGCTGCTGACTTACTATTTATAGCCTGTTTCAGAAGTGGCTTACTATTTATAGTAAGTGCTCCGATTGCCTTCAAATTTTACCGGTGGATAGCTTGAAAGATACTGATCGCAGTGGGATACACCGGTTTTCGAAAATTCTGGCATTTTACCCCTCATTTTGGGTCCTGAAGCTAGAGACCCTAATCTGACTTGCATGTTGCTCAAATGGTCTCTGTTTGACCCCGTTTCTGTTGCATGTCGCTGTGTTCATGATTTTGAAGTGCTGGGCAGCTGCCGGGGTGGTCTTGCTAAAAATAGTGTCTGAAAAAGTGACCAATCAGCTTCCAGATGAGTTTGCACGTCACACTGCCCGAGAGATTTCAAAAACCCAGAAAAACCCAGAAAAATGATCAACATGCGAGCACTGGCTAAAATTAGCACATCCTTGAAAAGTGATCAACTCTGCTTGCATGTTACCTCGTTGCGAAGCTCTCGAAAAACCCATGAAGAATATGCTGACATGCATTGAAATGTCCTGCATGCAAACCCTAAAAATAACCTCTGAAAGCTGAGTACTGAAAGTCATCGTCTCATTTTGCATGTTATATCACTTCGTAGGTCTCAGAAAACCTAGAAAGAATATCCAGACATGCATTGAAAAACTTCGCATATAAACCCTCAAAACGACTCTTGAAGGTGAACTTGCTTAAAATAGAAAGTTGTCGGTTTCAGCTCAAAACTTGCGGACAAATAGCTTGACGTGTTTTTGATGCAGTGTAATGATCAGAACTTCAAAAGTGTTGAGAAAATGCCCCAAATTAGGTACTTACTAAAAATAGTAAGTTGTCGGAATTCAACGAAATTTTGCTGGGAACTTGCTGGAAGCATGCCAACTGCAATGCCGAACTCAGACTTCAATTCGTTCACTCAAATCGACCTCGAACTGGTTTGAAGAATGCAAACCCTAAATTCACAGACTTGGTCAAAAACTCAATTTACATTCAAAGACGGGCACATCCCCGGAAAGAGAGACAACAAAGAGAGAGACAACAGGAAAACGACCCAAAAGCAAAGCCAAAAGACTTGAATGAAGCAAAAATTAGGGGGTCCCCATTTTCGATGGGGCGATGTGTGAAAAGGTCACAACATGTCCCTGACGAAGTGGCAGTTAGCAGCTTCTTGGAGGATATGATTGCTCGAGTTGGTGACCAGTGAATTGCCAGTTGAGACATTCGGCATTCTACAAGGATAGAATTTTAGATCAGCAGTTAACATGATGCCTTTTCCAAGTTAACTGAAATATGCTAACCAATTTTTTTCGATGCAATTCACAACATAAACCAGCACTAGCCAACTTGATTAGCGTTAGCTTGAAACTCCAAATACTATCAAAGCAACTCTAACCAAGAATGCGCCCTAAAACCACTTAAGGAAGAGGGGTGGGCATAAGGTCAGAGGATCCCTATGCTTCAACTTGATATAGAATGGAAAGCAATTGAAACTGAAACAAACTCAACGTCAAGAATGTGCACTCAAGATCCCAGTGAGGGCGAGGTGCTAACATATGACAGAGTTATTAATTGAAATTGAACAATTAGGCGGATAACCAGCCATAGGAATTCATACTAACTAATTCTTCCGCTGCGGCGGGCATCCACTTAAAGTGGGGATTCACCACTTGATAGTGGGTACAAAGAGAGATACAATTTCAATTATCCACACTGGCGGTAAACCATCCAGGGGTGCTTAATGTGAGTAAAGAGAAAGAATTGCAGCAAATAGGGACTGGAACAGTACTACTGTTTATAGTCTTACAAATAAAAAGAGAGCTGCAAATTACATGAAATTACAATAGCTTCAAAGCACATGAGTATTGGATGGTCCCTTACAAATAATTATCTCTCTAATTGCTGATAATGAATAAAAAATCTGAACTTTTAAAGTCTGATAATTAAAATCAGCAGACTGAAATGAAGAACCAGCAACTGTGAACTCACTAAAATATTCATAACTCATTCAAAATACCTCGGAATCGAGTGATGTCTTTTGCAAAGGCCTTCTAGGAGGTAGGCGCCCATATTCTGATCACAAAACAGCATCAAAACTCCATATATAATTCTTGCACAAATTCCAGAGCATCCCAGAATGGTACGGCCCTTGAGAAGGGTGACTTAGCAAGCGAAAAATCGCAAACTCAAAATTAAAATCTGATAATCTCCAAAGATGGTCGCCTTGGGTGTAGGAATGGATTGGAAAAGTACCCACAAGCAAAATAAATTCACTCCAAAAGCTGTATGCAAAAACCACCTTCAGCTGTAGATGAACAAGCAAAACCAAAATTGATAAAACTCCAAAATTCTTCAACATATGAGCTCAATCTGCTAGTTGGATATTGAGAAGCAGCAATTAGCCAACTAGGTGTTATCTTTCAAACACGAAATTGGACAAGAGGCTAGGAGGTAAGCTTTCCTCGAAGCAATAATTCAATTGTTATTCCGACAGCATAACATTAGCAAAATTCATGGATGGTAAAAGCTAGAGCAAAGCTTTCATTTTATAAAAGATCAGAAGACTCTTTAATTTCCCAAGAAGGTACGCCAAGAGCCACCAATGAGTTTTCAAAATTTCAAAAATCTTCTAACTTCTCAATATGGCGTCCACTTTATCAAGGCACATTAAAACTTTATTTTAAAATAATATCTCCAAGAAAAGGCATCCACTTTTCCCAACGCATTAAAAGACTTAATAATATTTAATTCATCCTCCATGAAGGCGTCCCCCTTCAAGACCACCTTTTAAGAACAACTTAAAGTTATTTTCCTAGGCCAAGGGGTCAACTGCAAATTATAACATTAATGCCTTGTAATTAAAAACATGCCACAAATGCTGCATATGGAAGTCTGCAACCAAAAATATCAACTGCTCCAACAAGAAAAGAATACACTGAAGCACTGCCAAAAGGGCCACTGCTAAAAATAGTATTTACTATAAATAGTAAACACCTAGGAGAAAGCCATAGAACCTCCAAACATGGAAACCCTAATTTTACCTCAACGAACCTACGGGCCTTCGGAATAGGTTGAAGAGTGATTGAACTGATCACTGATGAGAAGGGGACATTACATTAACTGGCTGTCCTTTTTTCATACATGTCTATCATTGGAGACATCTATTGTATAGTTAGAGTTTTCTTTAGTTTTAGATAAGTTAATTGATGTAGTCTTTCTAGTTAACTGTTAGTTATCTTTGTTTAGTAGGAATAAATCTTTCAGATTGGCAAGACTGATTGTTAACTCAAGTAGATTTTAGGGTTCCCTACTCCTATGTTTGTGTATAAATAAGAGCAGCCTTGCTCATTATTTTCTTAACCATTGTTGCTATAACAAGATTGTTGAGCCTTGGTGCCTCCAAGTTTGCTATTCAATATCTGTTCACTTTGTTTAGTGTAATTTGGTTTGATCGTAAATTGTATGCCTATTGTAGCTACAATCTATTCTCCTAGATGTGTGATTATTGATTGAGTTTAAGGAAATAAATCTTATGCCTACCATGCTTTGATCTAAAGTCTTAAAATCTTTCATTGTTATTGTTTTATGTTATGCTTTCATAAAATTTATTTCAGCTTACATCTGAAAGTACAATGAGTCTTCGGATGTGTTTTGGAAATGAGTTTGTCTAAGTTTTGTGTTTATCAACCATTCCCTGTTTACTTCTAAATTCTCTTGCTTTGAATTTACTCGAGAAGATAGAAGCATCATTAGTTTAGGCCTAGTTGTAGTTGAATTACGAAACTAGAGAAAACCTCAGCTACGACGCAACAAGTTTTATAACCTTGTGCTCTCAGCTGAGATAAAAAGATAAGCAATTAGTTTAGTATTTTCTTTTTATGCATAATCAGCAAAAGAGGGAGCTTCCCCTCCTAATTTGAAGAGCAGTCTAACTGTGCATAGCTGTTCGTTTCCAATCTGCACTCCAAAGGTGCGAATTGAAACACCAACATAATTGAATATTTATTCTTATAGTTTGTTGTGTTGTTGCCTTGTAAATACAATGCTACAATGGTTTGAAAAGGCTCATTTCTATATTTGAGTGCATGCCACTTTGTTGTCAAATTGAAATCAATATTTTCTTTCATAGTGTATTCCTACTCTTTACATGGGACCTTAACATATATTCCATGATTTGATTTACCACCTCTTTTCTTCTCTAATTCTGGATAATAAACAACTAATGTTGAAATGAAGTTTGATTGTGTAAAGATATCTTTTCATAGATTTTCTATGAACAAAGGGTCTTCCTTATCTAAAGATTATTTTTGGTGTGCACTTGTTAAAATATAAGTACCATCGTTATTGTCTTCGAGGGAACTTTCCTTTTGGGAAAAAGCCAAAAGTATGATAACATTTTGTTATTTGTATTTACTTTGAAGTCATTTTTGCAAGGTAATATTTATAAGTACTTGTCATTTTTTGTTTTTACTCCAGTTGTAAATTATTTTAATTTTCTCGCAATGCATATGTTCATGACATTGCTGATGCAAGCAAACAACTTCTATTCTGGTTTCAACCATAGTGTCTATGTTATATACAGTGGAGACTGCAACAACCAGCTGCATCAGATTTTTTTTTGCAGCAATTCCTAAGATTGTTCAATCAGATACTCGAGGTTAGAGGGAAAGGTAGATGTCAACCTTTTTTGGTGATGATACTTTATGCTTACAGTTTTCAATATTGAAGTCAAGACTAGCCTTACAGATATGACTTGAATAAAGTCAAAGTCTTAGTGGCACGTACATTAAATGTAATTAATGCAATGGATGGTGTATTAAATTAAGAATATATATAATTATAAATAGTTGGGAAGCTCGTACCCACTTGGATTGTGAATATACAAAATTTTCTAAGTTTGCAAGGAGAAGTGATATCATTGTGTGTAATGTCCCCTATCAGGTTTATCTTAAAGTTTGCCTTTATACCTATAGATAATGATATCCAATATGTCAATAACAATAAACTTTGAGAGATATATAAAAATATCGCCCTTTTGGTTTGTTTAAATAACAACTTTGATGATTAATATTAGTTTGATTGTCTGATCATGTAAGGATGCTACTGCTTGATCATAATTCTGTAATGAAGTATGAATGGGTAAGGGCTTCTAGAATGGGAGATAGATAATGTGGTAGGGTCACTATGTCTGATTCTTATCTCTCTAGACTTAGGTGATGAGGATGTAATTGGTGGATGTCTCTAACTGAGTGCTGTTTCTGAGTATAACCTTGTATGCATGCAGCATAAGTAAGGTGCTGTATTCGATATTGGCCAATTGTCTATGTAGCTTGTAACCAAATGATTATAGGTTCCCTAGGAGCACTTTAAATCTTTTGAGAAGGATATATAACTCTGATCGATGCGAATTTCAGGGATCACAGTGTTCTGAGTACTCCTTGTACTGATTCCTTGGTGCTAATTTAAGTTGGGCTATTTAAGCATACAACTGAATTAGTGGCTGATTGACTCCCTCGAGTACCCATCTGCTGTTCTTTAGATGAAAATTCCCTTCCTTCGATCTGCTATATAAGATAAACCAGTTTTAAAACCATTTGATGATCCTCTGCTTTGGATCTATCTTTCCTTTTATAACTTATTTTGCAACAGTCTCGCCCTTCCATTGCCAAGACGTATGCCCTTTGGCTTCTATCGCATTGATTAATTTGTCAGAACCGTTCTTTAATCATTGCTTATGGTTTCGAATCAGTGCAAGTGTGTCTATTGTGTTTAATCGTTCCTAGGTTGGTGGGAGACCCCGTCAGTGTGATGCGACTGAACTTGATTGGTTTCCTTTGACCCAAGGCAATATATGCGACTACCCGATCAGCGATAACAATACCTTCTAAGAAGGCGTTGGCTATAGGAGTTTGGCGGTGATGTCTTAGTTTCCTCTAGGTCCAATAGTCTCAGGAAGACAAGTAGACGCTATGAAATATGCTAACCAATTTTTCGATAGTTTTACACAATAAAAACCAGCACTAGCCAACTGGATTAGCGTTAGCAACAAACTGAAATCCAAGCTTAAAGAAACTCAACGCCAAGAATGCACACTCAATCCCAATGAAGGGGAGGTGTTGTCATATGGCGGAGTAATTACAAAACAATAACTTGAAATGAAGCTAACTCAACGTCAAGAATGTGCACTCAAGATCCCACTGAGGGCGAGGTGCTAACATATTACGGAGTGATTAATTGAAAACTGGAAATTAATAGGTGGATAATCCAGCCATGAAGCTACAACAAACTAATTCATCCGCTGCGGCGGGCATCCACTTGAGAGTGGGGATTCACCACTTTGAAAGTGGGTACAAAGAGAAATACAATCAATTATCCACACTGGCGGTAGACCATCCAGGGGTACTTATGTGAAAAGAAGAAGAATTAAATGCAGCGATTAGGACTAGAACAATAATAATGTTTACAGTCTTACAAATAAGGAAATAAGCTGCAAATAACATATGAATTACAATAGTCTTCAAGCACATGAGTAATAGATGATCTCATACAAATAATTATCTCTCAAACTGCTGCTAATGAATCAAAAAAGCAGAACTTCTAAAGTATGATACAAAATTCAGTGAACTGAAAATGTCAACCAGCAACTATGAAAATCAATAAAATATTCATAACTCACTCAATTCACCTCCGAATCGAATGATGTCTTTTGCAGAGGTCTTCTAGGAGGTAGGCGCCCAAAAACCAACACCAAGCAGCAGCAAACTTCAACTTATAACATCTTGCACAAATCCCAATGCTCTTAGAAAAGTACGGCCCTCCTTGAAGGGGCGATTTTCATTTAAAAATTAGACTCTTCGAAATAAATTCCCAAATTAAACATGAAGGGTCGCCCAAGGTCAGCAAATGGAATGATGAAGTACCCAGAACCAAATTCAAACTGGAAAATAAGCTATGAATCAAAATCACCTTCCGCTGTAGATGAACCAGCAAACCAAAATTGCCAAACACTCCAGAATTCTTCAATCAAATGAGCTCAATCTGCTAGTCTGATGTTGAGAAGCAGCAATGTAGCCAACTAGGTGTTATCTTGCAAACACAAAATTGGATGAAAGGCTAGGAGGTAGACATCCTCAAAGCAAAATATCAATTGTCATTCCGACAGCATAACTTTAGCATAATTTTCATGGATCCCAATGCTGAAGCAAAGCATTCATATTATAGAAGAGTAGAAGACTCTTCAATTCCTCAAGAAGTACGCCAAGAGTCACATGAGACTCTTCAAATTTCTAAAATAAAATAAACCTTCAAATGGCGTCCCTTTTGCAAGAATATAATTTTCACTTTATTTAAAACAACTCCTCAAAGAGTGGCGTCCTTTTTCTTTCCCATGGCATTTAATACTTTAAAAATAATATTTAAAGCATATGAAGGCGTCCCCCTTCATGACCACCTTTTAACACAACTTTATGAAGTTGTTCTCCTAGGCCAAGGGGTCAACTGCAATTTAAAACATTAATGCCTTTATTTATGAAATTCACCAAATAGACTTCTAGAAGCCAAAACTTGAATTCAGATAATTGCTCCAACTGGAAAAGTGCTCCTGAAAGATGACAATCTTCATACTGCCAAAATTAGAATTTACTATAAATAGTAAACTCCTTGAAAAGCCATAGAACCTCAGAATTGGAAACCCTAATTTTTCCTCAAACAAGCCTACAGGCTTCCGGAATAGGCTGATGAGTGATAGAACAGATTACTGATGAGAAGGGGACATTACACGCTATTAACTGATAAAGACTAAACCTTTTACTGAGGGTGCCAATACTCGTGATTACTAATGAGTCAATGTAAATATTATCTTTAAATGCTTTATGTTTGTTACTATTTTATTTAATGGAGGCATAGTCAAAATATTACTAGTTTCTTTATATATATAATAATTATATGCTTCCTATTTTGATATTATATAAATTGATTTTATATGTTTTTAGTATTTATTATATCATAGTGATTGTAATATTTAAGTTATTAATATCTATATTTTTAATATTTATAATTAATATTGTCTTTGACAATTATAATTATATTGATATAAAATGGTTAATATTTTTAAGTATGCTTTTTGTTATCTTAATGTCATGATTTCGGGGACATGACATTGTCACAACAAATTCTTTTTATGTGGACATTTTACCTTGTTTTGCAGCCACACTATATGCATTTACATAATTTGTGTCAAGAGTCACTGTGGCACTTAAATGATTTTTTGTCGCTGCAATTGCTTGTGGTCATTTTGCCTAAGTATCACTGTGTCACTAAACTTAGATTTGAGAATAATCTATCACAATGATAGTATATTCCTATTTTACCTTGATTAGGCATTTATTTGGAATTTTTATAATTCCTTGTTTGGTTGCCTTGTCGTCAAAGGGCTCCATTGAACTTTGTCCATGATATAGACCCAATTTTTAGTTATAAGGCAAATAGAATGCTTTTTTTGTTTCTCAAGCCATCTTACTAAAGTTTGAGATAGAAATTAATTTCAGATGTGTCTAACAAGCAAAGTTGTAGGTTGTAGTTGATTCTCTTTAATTCCTTTAACATATTAAATATCTTCTAGATGTTAAATTCTTACAGCTTTATGTAATATAGAGTTAGACAACACCTTGACTAGTGTTTCAAAAAATATTTTGGAGATTTTACCTGCCTTTTGGGATAACCATACATGATTGTAATCACGTATGCGTTAAGTTCAAAATGATATTCCTTAATTTTGAGGGTGTTTGTTAAGTGAGTGGATGTGCTGTTCCTCAGTAATTTTCCCTATGCTTATAAGATTCTTATACAAAGATATTTGAATTTGATGTTTATTATTATTCCATATATTTAGTAAAGTGGTTGTAGTCTTTTATTCAGATTTTGATCCTTTTGTAGATTTTATGAAGCCCGACACGGAGACATACAATTGGGTTATTGAAGCACACATGAGAGCAAATTCTGGTGATAGGTTAGTTTTCTACAAATTTACATTACATTTTTTTGTTAGAATGGACTTTCCATTTTATGGGTTAAATAGAGGAAGGTACAATTGAAGAGGGAGCAAAGCTTCTCACAATAAATTTCAAGTGTAAATTACATTTAAAGTGCTCTTCTACTGAAATATCCTGTACTGGAATATTTCTCTTTATTTGCAATTGACATAAATAATCATGCATGCTTTGATACCACTGAAATAACCTAGACCAATTTTCTATACCAAAATTTTCAAATTTTCAGTGTTTGATACAGAGGTATTTTGTTGAACAGTTAAGTTTCAATTGTTTTGGGTTTTATTTTCAACTTATTTAAAGAGATATCTCAAATAAACTTCAGAACATCCACTTTCCAACCATCACATATAGTTAATAACTTTTTCATACAAGTTATTGCCTAAATATGGTCACAAAGGAATTTTATATAATAATTTGTATTGTTGTTTAGAATGATATTGCACAGGAGACACATACAGCAGCAACAACTTTAAATATTGATCAATATTTATTCAAATATAGCTGACCTCAAATGCTGATGTGTCAACAATGCCCAATCAACAATGCTAACTTCCCAACATAGCTGTATGGCTTCATAATGAAGGTACAACTCCTTGTTTTCTTGATACAACAGTCTTTTAAAAGCTGCAAACCAGTTTCTAGGACACTGCAGCATTGATAGGCAGGCTTTACTAAGTTGTGTTGACTCTTCTACAAGGCTTAAAGCCTTCTTGGACAGATCACTCCTTACATGGGGTGCATAAAATATAAAATATGGTTTGGCCCCCTCCAAAAGCATAAAAAGGTACAGTTGGGTAATGCTCAACTAGTACAACAATATTTGTTATTTCTATCTCATTCGCTTTCTGCCCTTGCACACACTGCACTATATTTTCTGATTTTTCACCAATGCACACACCACAATAATAATTTTATTGTTCGCCTGCAAGTTTAATAAATTTCTACCTCACACTTGACAAACTTGTAAATCTGTGTCTTCGGGAAAGATAATTCTTTTCAAGCAATTTCTTGCATAGTCTCCTTCAAAACCACACACTTGCGAATTCTGGATGAATCCACCAAGTTTGGCTGAAATGGGTTTTCGTCCAATCAACCAAGAAGCCCAAACGTTTTCGTCCTAGGGTTTGCTGAATTGAAAGCAGAAGCTCTCAAAGCTCTCCAAGAAAATAACTAGTCGAGAATGTGCAAATGAGCTTTAAAATCTCCTTTATAAACCCTCTTGGAACTTTCCGGAGTATCAATTATAAAAAGCACCTTTTGAGTATTAATTTCTTTTTGCTCGTAAAGTGACTTTTTACTATCTTATCTTATATTCCCACTTATAAAGTGACCCAATTAATAAATATTCCATTGACGTAAGATAAAGTCACTTTATTAAAAATAGCCAAGGTCCAACATTTAATTAATTAAGTATAAATAATCCCAAAAAGCTTAGGACTATTTTTACTTTAATTAATTACTAAGTAGCCGGTTCGCTTGGTTCTGAACTGGGTCCTGGTATGGGTTCGCACTGGGTTCGGGTCCTGGTCCAGTCCCTTTGTGGGTTCGACCAGGGTCCGTGTTTTCAAGGCCTGGTTCGCCGGTGAAGAACTCGGGCGAACCTGAGCAGAACCCAGGTCGAACCCGGGCGAACCCAAGGAGAACCGACGGAGCTGGGCGCCCAAAAAGAGATTTTTTTTGCATTTTTTTAATGTTTTCTTCAGTTTGACTTTGATCCACGCCCAAGGGAACCCTAAAAGTGGCCTCTAAAACACTTTAAACACCTAAACTACCTCATTTTTATTCATTTGTTTTGCAAACAAGCATTTTCATTCAAAGAGGTTGAGTTCTTATTTTAACTTGTTGGATTGACAAAAGGAGTTGAATATTGATCGTTGAAGCTTCTACAAACGATTGCATTGCCATTCCTACAGATTTGCAAGTGTTCATTGGCTGCCACAAAGATTGTTGAAGAATATTTTTGCAAAGATGTAAGTTTTTCTCATTTTCTTTGATTTTTTTCCTTTTTTTTTTTGTTTTACAAACAAAAACTTTGTTTTTTTTCTTTTTGTTTCTATTCTTCTATGAATGTATGCATTATGCAAAATTCAAAAGAGCTAGGTTTTAAAAAATTATTA
>VDFB02039761.1:0-22682 GCA_007258455.2 Sequoia sempervirens | reverse complement strand
AAATTTCAAAATTAGGAATTGTTTTAATTCTAACAGAATTAAAGTCAAAATAAATAAGAATATTTTGTCATGTTGTATGTATTGCATAAATTTTGTCACTATCTCCTAGCTACACTACCTACACTCTAGAATAACCACTAAGCACTAAAATATTTGATCTTGATAAGCTAATGTTGTATGATAAAATAAAATAAAATAATTTTTTTCTAATATTATCAATTAAAAAGAATGGTGAAGCCAAACAAGAACCATTTGGGCCATGACATTTTGAGCCATGTGTAGGTGAGGAAAGAACTAATATATGCAAAGTAAGCATTTTTTTATGTATATTTATTTCATGTTCAATCCATGTGCTTGATTATCTATAGGATATTTCTATATTATTGGAAATGGGAAAAATGTATACATATTATTTAGAGGAGTAGTATTTGATAATGAGATCTCTACCTTTCAGTCTTGATGGTTTTTATTAAAAAATGGTAGAGATAATGTGCTTCTAAAGATAGTTCTTGAATATGAATGAGTTGGGGCTCTCTAAGAGGCACACATAGGTGTTTCAAGAATTCATTTTAGGTTATTATATTATTGGTAGGGTATAGGACACATAGTAGAAAGTATTGTAATCCACCTCAAATCATGTGTGAAGCATTTGGACGACAAGGGAGATGGCTTAAGGGGCGCCCTATCAGGGTCACATCTCTATAAGAGACTAGGCAATGATATATGTATCTAATAGATAAAAAAATAGGAGATGATCATAGATATAGATAGAGAAAGAACTATAATGAAAAACAAACTGACTTACTTATGTAATGATTATCTGAATATATATAATGGACTTATAGGGATTTAGTGGATATATGTGTTATGGATGATTATTGTTATGTTTAAGTTATATGTATGCTATTGTTAAATAGAGTCCTTTACAACACTTATTCATTTCTACCACTATACCCTCTGGGGTATAAATTGACTACATAAGGGATACTAGGGTACAAACCTTTAGACTATAATTCCCCATTTCCTCTTGCTAACATTGGTTCCGTTGTCAAGACCCTAAAGAGGACAATGAAGAAATTTAGTGTAAAAAGAAAAGTACAAACATAGCTCAAGAAAAAATATGAACACAATTCTCTTAGGTACTACCTCTATGAGAGGAGGGCAGGCACTTAAGGGATGGAAAATGGAAATTGTAGACACCGAAATCTGGTTTAAGCCTGCGACTTCAATATTCTTTATAATTCGTATTCTTCATGGTCATGATTAAATAATGTCAATTATTTAATTATTCTCTAGTCTCCATTTCTTCTATTAATTAAATAATCTTAATTATTTAATTAATTCACACTTTTCTTTATTCTATTTGATTAATTAAATAAACACTTTTTATTTAATTATGTTACTAATTAACCTTATCCTTCTTGTCAAATTAAATAAATTCTTATTTAATTTACTCTTTATCATATGTCAACTATAATTAAATAAATCCTTTATTTATTTAATTATTCATTTAAATCCCTTTGTCACTTAATTAAATAAATCTTATTTATTTAATTATTCTTCAAATATCAAATCTTGAATTAAATGAATATTTTAATTCATAAATTCTATTTTAACACATTCCTCTATATTTAGATAATTGTGTGAGTTATCTAAGTATTCACTTTGACTCGACTCGACATCTATTTAAATCGCTCAGTTAACTCAAGATTTAATGTCTGAGTGGCTTTCTTGAGTAATCTCTTCATCATAACATTCAATCATCTAGTTCTAACTCAATTGTGTGTACATGCATATTAATTAAATATTCCTATTTAATTAATTAAATCTTGTGTGTGCATTTGAACAGAGAGTTGCTTTAATCCATCTTTATCTTTGTCATGCAAAGACTATTCTTTTGTTTTTGAATACCAAACTCGAAGATTAAACCATTTATTTAATCTTTATTTCTATTTCTAATTTATATCACTCATGTCGCTACTAACAGTTATTATAATGCATGTATAATCCTTTGATCTCAGCTGTCCATCGATCTTACGATCCTGACCTATCGTTCGAATGATCAATTTTCTATAAATTGATCTGTCCTTCATCATTCTAATCTCTCTCGAAATTGTATGACTTTTAGAGCAATTATCTTGAATATTAGATGTTTTGTCTTAATCACAACACTTAGGCTATGCTTGCACGAAATTTGAAAATCTGAGGGCAAGTACACTACACAGATGAAATAGAGAAGAGTAATGGAGGTTATTCAACATAATTGATCGCATGTTTGGTAAAATAGTTTCTTTTATGCCTGTTTTTCTTAATCTTTCTTTTGTGCTCGATTATCTAAGCTTTGAGGATTCGTTAGTTTGAATAGATTAAATTTGAATTTCCCAACTCTCTCGTGTGTTTTTCTCTGAGCTACAGAAATGGCCTGGAAGGGATTTGAAAATACCCCTCAAAAGTATGTAACTATTCAAAAAAATTAAACCACCCATGAGACATATAAGGATTAATGGAATTCTGAACTAGAAAGACCCATGGGAACAGGAGTTAAAAAATTAAAAAATAGATAATTGAAAGAATTAAGTTGGGAATGGAGATAAACACAGAAGAAAGGAGGTTGAAACAAATTTAGGAAAGGAAAGAAAGATACAACAAAAGAATGGAAGAAGCAGAGAGTAGGAAAATAGAGTAGGACTTAGAATTTGCAGAATAAAATAGAAACCAAGAGGTTGAGTGCACTAATGAGAGTGTTGTTGAGTACACCACTATGGGTGTTGTTGGAGAAGAAGTAAAGTGTTCCACCAAGGGTGCTACTAGAGAATGTAGAGTTAGGGCTCCACAACTAGGTTCTAGCATAGACCATATTATTCATAATTTAGAAGGAGAAATTGAAGAATATGGTAACACTAGAAGAGAAATGGAACAAGTGGTAGTAAGAATTATGACACATCCCCTAAAAAATACCGACTACTCATCTAGAATGGAGAAATATTTAATTAAGAATAAATGAAGATTGCTTGCCAATGGAAACTCTAATACAAAACCTTTGAAACATAACATTTGATGTTGACTATTTAGATGAGGTAGTCACTAGAAGTGTTATGAAGATAAGAGGAGATGATGTAGAAAGAAATAAGGAGGATTATATGAGCTTAACAACCCCTAACATAATGACACTATTAAATAACTGAATGGGGCTCACTAACAAAAATACATCTCCAAGAATGAAGCGAGTATTTGAACAAACACAACCTTGGACCATGATTCACCCTTAATATCATTAAAAGCAAGAAGTGTTTCAATGGAAGAAGTAAATTAAATTTTAGGAGAACAACAAGGAGAAGAAAACAATACAAGTGGATACAACTTTAACATAGGATGTATAGATAGCGAATCATAAGAAGAACCAAAGATGAATACTATCAGTCAGTTGTCGATGTTTGGAAAGGATACAGAGGAAGCCACATAACACATCTTTATCCTATAATCTATATGGAAAAGATAACATATAACAAGAGATTACACTAAGTTAATTAATTCATTGGATCAATCTACAGGGATACATTAAGATGGTACCAAAAAAATTATCTAATAGTGAAAAAGAATGGGAAGTGGTAAAATAAGATTTTCTAGCAAACTTTCATACCTTGGACTTACCTACATAAGGGGTTAGTAAGCTCCAAGAACTCACCCAAAATGAGGATGAGACAATAAAGGAGTTTGAAAAATAATTTAAAGAAATCATCAAAAGACTAGAAGAACCACTAACCAACAAACAAAAAATAGAATGGTTCATCTCCGAAGTGATATTGGAAATTAAGATAGTTTTGGATGGATGACACTTTTACACCTACTCGAAACTAGTTACATTTTCATACCAGATTGAAAATCAATGTTGGAAAAAGAGAGAAAGAGGAAGAGAGAATAAAGAGATAGAAAAATTAAAATTAGGAATAGAATAATTGAAACTTTAACAAGATATAATGGAAAAATAGATGTTTGTATCAAGACCCAATATCTAGTGTACTTACTATGGTAGAGAAGGCCACATTATAAATGAGTGCCCCAAGGAAGTAGGGGAAAATAAAGCCAGTGCACTACAAGTGGACCTATGAAAAGTACCTAAAAAGATAAACTCATTCTATTATGGTACCTATGGAGAGTGGGATGACCATGACACCAAAGATTGTCCCTTAGAGTTGTTTCGATTAAGAGAAGATTCTACCTCAACAAGCAATAAAGGCCAACAAATGATGGCATATGTTAAAGGATTAGCAGAACAAACACTATACCAACAAGATCATGGATATAAGATACCACCCTAGGAGAATAAAAAATATATTAATTATGTACAAAATCAATCAAACCAAGACACTAATGTGATATAGGCCAATTTTGTGGAGACAAAGGGTGAGGTTGAGGTAGGAGAAGGCATAATGATTCCACATGCTTTAAATGTAGTAAACCAGGACACTTTGTGATAAAGTGTTGGGGAGATAGAAATAAACCCTATGAGTTTTACGATAGTAAAAAGCATGATGTATTTAATTGTGATAGAGCCCAGACCTACTATAAGAATATGGCTCTGTGATTAAAAAGAGATGAGCTACAAAGCCTAAATAAAAATAGAGGGGCAAGACTGGTAATAAAGGTACCAAAAGAACCTATCAATGCGGAGGAAGAAAATTATAAGGAAGCAAATGCATAGGCTAGTAACTCTAATAGAGAAGCCCCTAACATCAACAAAACCACAATAATAACAAGGCAGGGAACTAACATTGTAGATGATACTCAAAACATGATAGAAGATGATTTTTTTTATGGATGAGGAGGCTGTCCACCCTACGAAGAAAGAACATAAGTAGATAGTGGGAGATAAAAAACAAATGGTCACAAAATGACAAGAGGAGGAAACATACCAATATTTCTCTAGCTAAGAAGTAGGAATACTCAAGAAGCTAATAAAAATGGATAAACAATCTAAGCTCCTAAATAAAATCCAACAATTCTATAATATTGGAACAAACGAGGTAAAATATTGTAGATCAAAACTATAAATAAAGAAGATAGACAATGGAAAACTTTCCCAATTATGATCATAATAAGTATAGATCATAAAAAGATAGCCAATGTCATGGTAGACCTAGGATTCGATATCAACATGTTACTGAAATGAGTATGGGAATAGATAGGGAAACAAAAATTGCAATGCATTCCATACAACATAACTCTAGCAGATGACACTGGAATGAAAACTCTAGGTACATGGAAACAAGTGGAAGTTAGTGTCAAGGGAGTAAAATAGATAGTATACTTCGAAGTGGTTTCTATAAAAGAAACATTTGATTCATTCAATTCCCTACTAGGACTGGGATGGTTTGGGAATTCCAATAGAATTGTAAACTCTTAAAAAGAGGAGAGATCTTTTGCTGACACAAAAAAAAAGTCCATATATTTTCGGAAAAACCCTAAATAAAATATACATAGAAGAGATAAACCCATAGGAGTATAATAATTCTGAAAATAAAAACTTATATACAATTTTGAGGCTACCACAAAATGACAATATAGAAAATCCAAATTCAAAAGGAGAACTTGAAATTGAGAGAACCAAATATAGCATAGATAGAAATGAAGTGCTAGATGCTTGGATCTAGGAAGAACCAAAACTCAAATCCAGGAGAATTACCCGCTTCCACAAGATATTTATGATTAGGAAGTCACCCGAGAATGCTCTGCATTATATCACATTTACCGATAATGTACCACACAACAATTACGGTAGAATAAAATACAACATGAAACTTGTATCTAAAAATACTCATCATCTAAATCATATTTCATGAGGAATCTCACATATTAAATTTCCCAAATATTTAGGAGTTGGGGACTTACAGTCATTCCTCACATAGATAGAAAGGATTTTTCAAACCGAGTAAAGGAGACTAGACATATTGAAACACACTCTTATCTAGAACACAACCTATTGGTGAAATACAATAAAAGAACATCTAACACAATGGGAAATATTCAAGATTTTAATCAAAATGAGGTACCTCTCGAAGGAATCCTGGGAATATAAGGATATACAAAACTATAATGGATAGATCCCACCAAAGGAACACCTTACTAGTTGTTCCTACACATGGAAAAATAAAA
Source organism: Sequoia sempervirens (assembly GCA_007258455.2). Lineage (NCBI taxonomy): Eukaryota > Viridiplantae > Streptophyta > Pinopsida > Cupressales > Cupressaceae > Sequoia > Sequoia sempervirens. The sequence continues at coordinate 16,529 of VDFB02039761.1, read as the reverse complement.
AATGAATATGATGACTAAATATACATGCAATTATTTTATTGGAAATTGACACCAATAGCACAATCTTGGTACATTAACCAAGAGAAAAGAGGTGAAACCAATAATTGGACATAACTCATAAAATAATTTCTTCACACCTCATTATATAATAAAAACATAAACATACACACCGCACTAATCAAAATAAATGAAATAATATTTAGATCTAAGAAAACTCATAGAATAGTGGTACCACAAACATCCACACCACGACCAAAATTAGAAGGCATATGGAAATATATGGAATGACTACATAAATAGACAAGACTCTCAAAAATAAGATGTTTCCTAACAAACAAGGATGATGAGGACGGTAATAATATAGACATAGAAATTCAACAAGGAGAAAGAGAACTAGAATCTCCCACTGATGCCAAACAAAAATACTATAACTAACCCATTAAGCTCAAAGAAGAAAATATTGCTAAAGAAGGAGATCCCAAACTGGCTAAGGTAGGAGATTACTGGGATGATAAACTCATAGCGCAAGTTACAAAAATGTTATCTGAATTTGTAGAACATTTTCCTAATTTTTTAATTGATTTAAAAGGCATATAAGAGGAATTAAGAGATGAAAATACAAATGAAAGGAGCCAAACTAGTAAAGAAAAGGCCCTACCAGTTAAACCCTAATATGAAGAAGAAATCCAAAACATAAATAGAAAAAATGTTAGAGGTTGGGATAATCAAACCCATAGAGGATGTTGAGTGGATTAGTCCCATGGTAATCCAAAATAAGAAGATAGGAGAAATAAGGATTTGTGTCAACTGATTTTAGAGAACTGAATAAATCATGCATCCATGACCCTTTTCCAACACCATTCATAAAAAAAAATTTGGAATCAATCGCAAGGAGGAAATATTCTCATTTACTGATAGATTTTTAGGATATCACCAAGTGCGAATAAGTGAAGACCAGCCTAAAACAACATTTACAATAGAATGGAGGTCCTACATGTATACAGTGATGCCATTCAGCTTGAAAAATACACTTGTGGTATTCAACAGGATTATGATAAATTCTTTCAAATACTTTATACATGACTTACTGGAGGTATATTTGGATGATTGGACGGTATATGGTTTGGTCAAAAATTACATCCAAGTGCTCAAAATGATGCTTACTAGATGTTGAAGCATGTGGATCACCCTGAATTTGAAGAAATGTGTATTTACAACACCATAAGGTACATTATTAGGCCATATCATATCTAAAGAAGGGTTGATGGTAAACCCTATGAAAGTTGCATTAATAATGACACTACTACCACCAAAAACACCTTCTGAAGTGAAAACCTTTTTGGCTATATAGGATATCACTACAAATTTATAAAGGGATATGCTAGAATAACTATACCTATGGAAGAACTACTCAAAAAGAAATCTAGTCAAAGCATTGAATGGATTGAGGAATGTTAGCAAGCATTTGACACCGTAAAAAACAAAATTGCAGAAGCACTGGAATACTCATATTCCAAGATTAGACCACACCCTTTCATATCCATGTAGATTCCTCGGGGATTTCTATAGGAGCAGTATTAGCTCAACCTAAGGGGAACAAAGATCACCCTATAGTATTCACAAGTAAGAACTTTCTAAGGTATAAAAGGATTATACCACCATTGAAAGAGAAGCCTCAACTATGGTCTATGCACTACAAAAGTTTATATAAATTATATTCTATCAACACCATTTACATTTTTCACAAACCATGAACCCCTAAAATACCTGATCAATAGACCTGTCATACAAGGGAAGGTATGTTAGTGGCTACTTCTATTTCAAGAATTCAATTTTAAGATAATGGTGAAACCTAGGAAACATTATTAGGGATCAAACTACCTATCAAGGATAGAGACAAGAGAAGGACCAGAAGACCTACATAGCGCACACTTGTTTAGATTAAATGTGGTATCAAAGGAACTCCATGATATTTCTATACTACTATCTAAAGGTGAATTTCTATTAGATATCTCACTGCAAGCCAAAAATCACCTGTGTGGAAGTCTTTACCATACACATTGAGAGAAGGAGAGTTACATCACAGAGGGAAAGATGAAATAATAAGAAGAGTGGTATTTGAACATGAAAGAGAAGCTATCTTGAAAGAATCCCATGAAGGAAGCAACTTGAACATAACTATGGTGAGACAATAGCAAAAAGGGTTAAACTAGCTAGATGATTGTGGCTAATCCTACATAGAGATGCTAAAGAATACAATAGAAATTGTGGCATATGTCAAAGGGTGGGAAAACTTACCACTAGAGATGATATGTCATTAAAACCAGTCCCAACACATATCCCATTTGAAAAATGAGCTATAGACTTTATAGGACCAATTGATCCACCTACCAAGCACTCTAAGGCAAGATTTAGCATCATCGGAGTTGAATACTTAACAAAATGGGCAGACACAAAACCCACTAGTGATTGTACCACAAAGACTGCCACAAGATTCCTATATGAATATAATCACTAGATACATGGTTGCCCACTAACAATAGTAAGTGGTCAAGGGAAGCACTTTGTTAATAAATTAACTGTGGAGCTATTGCAGAATTTCATGATCACACACAATAGGAGTGCGCCATACCACCCACAAGAAAACAAAGTGAGGCTTTGAATAAAATAATTGGCACAACACTTGAAAAAATGTGGGAAGGAAATAGACTGGATTGAGACATTAAAATACCTTTGATACTCTGGGCCTGTGCACATCATATAAGAGGACTACTAAGTTGGGATTGATGTGGTAGTCCCAATGAACATAATTCTAAATTTATGTACCGCACTAACTTTGCGGTTGGATGATGATGAATCCTTAGCACAAAGAATAGAAGAACTAGAAAAATTAGAAGAGGATAGGTTCATTACATTATATAATCAAAGGTAGAGCAACAAAGACAAAACACATGGCATGACAAGAACCTCCGCATAAAAAAAAAAAATCAAATAGGGGACCTAGTATTACTTTATGAAAATAAATTTAAAAAGCAAGACAAATTAAAGGTGAGATGGCTAGGACTATACTCTATTTATGAAATTGCAAACTTAGGGGCAGTGAGATTAAAGAGATTAGACGGTAATCAACTTATAGGTAATGTGAACGGTGCCAAACTTAAACACTACCACCTACCAAAGGGATAAGACCCATAAAGTTTGAAAAGACACAAATTGTATACTATGTACCATATGTAACATATATCACTAAATAATAAAAATCAAATCATTAACAGACACAAATTTCAAATGGCTACAAAATCAACGAAAGCTAACGGGAAAGAGATATCAATGTGGCCACCGAACATGAGGCTATTTAACCCCCCTTGTAGCTCCACTCTATTCAATTTGCATTCCAAATCCTTGTGCTAACTTGAGCTTTGCTACAACATCATACATAATTTATACCAATGGTAACCTCGACTCTAGTAAACATGACAGAGAAGCCATCACCCGAATACAAAAAGTACCCATTCAAAGTTGTGGAGGTCGACAAAGATGGGGCATTTTAAAGCATTCTGATATATGTGGTATACAAAGAGGATGTAAGGAAATACATCCATAAACTAATAGATGAAATGGACCATACAAAGTTTGAGGAGCTAAGGCAAACTCTACTCGCCCCAGATCAAATCTCATATCTACCATAATACCAGGAGGTGGGACAGAAGCACCTCAATGGATGGAAGGATTACGTAAGATTGTTGTGATGAGCATGACTAGGTTAGGTTGGTTTTAAGCAAAGTATATGATGAGTTCATCTATCTGGACAAACCTTATTGCATCACAAAGGAGGCGATTCATGCGATAATGAGACTGAGCATGGTTGGGGAAGTCCCAAAAAATAAAGTGGTTAAAAATGATGTGGTTACCCAAATCATGGGTGCAACACCAGATGGGCACAACCTCAACATTCGGGCTATCACAAACCCTAGAGTACAGTACGCAACCATAGGTATCACATGTATAAGATCTACTACACAAATAGAGAAGACTTTTCCGCCGCTACAACAATTCATACCACATATTAGATGATGGTAGAAGGAAATGATTTTGACCTCTGCAACGTAATACGAGAACAATTGATGGAAAATTTACAAAAGATGAACTCAAACTACAATTTCTGCTACGGAATGCTCCTCATATGCCTGGTCTTCTACTTCCCCAATGAGCTTCTGGGATTCAAAGGGAAATTATGACAAACATATTTACCAGTAGCTACCGAAATCAAGATTGCACAAATCTACGAAGTGATAGGAGACGTCAGAGTTGTTGCACAACAAATCCAAATCCCTAAGACTCTTGTGGAGGCAGAGATACTTAGATCAACACACAAGGATACATACAAGAAAAATAGCAATGGGACACATAACTAGTGCAGCTGAAGGTTATCTACAAACACATTTTCTTGGGTAAGTGAAGCATGTCTCGAGGATAAGGCATAATTTTTAAAGGGGGGATGATGTTGGCAAGCTACGTGACATAGAGAAAAACCTTATGCAATCCACTAAGGGGGATAGGTTAAGGGGTGCCCTATAATTTTAAGGGGTGGCATAATTTTAAAATCATGTGTGGAGCATCTGTCCAATAAGGGGGATAGGTTAAGGGGTGCCCTATAAGGGTCACGTCTCTATAAGAGACTAGGCAATAATATATGTATGTAATAGATAACATAATAGGAGATGATAATAGATATAGATAGAGAAATAATTGTAATGAGAAGAAGAGACTGAGACAGGTGGCTATGTAATGATTATTTGAATATATATAATGGAGTTATAGGGATTCAGTGGATATATGTGTTATAGATGATTACTATTAAGTTTAAGTTATATGTATGCTACTGTTAGATAGATTCCTTTACCACACTTACCCATTTCTACCAATATACCCTCTAGGGTATAAACTGACTACATAAGGGATACTAGGGTACAAATCTCCAGACTATAATTCCCCATTTCCTCTTTCTAACATAAACTACAAGGAAGGTACTTCAATCCAATATTTCATGTATTATATTGTTTAAAAATACAAAATCTTAATTGACACTAATATTTTAGTAGTACATGTTTCCATTCAAACCCATATTGTCCCTACAATTATTTGAGAAGTGATGGATTGAATTTGTTGGCCCAATTTATCTTCAGCTAGAGGAATAAAGGTATGATACATTATCACAATAATTGATTATTTCATAAAATGGACAGAATTAGGATATACACCCATTTATACCACTAAAAAAGTTATAAATTTTTAGTAGAGAAATATTATTACATGATTTGGAAACCCTCAAGTATTGGTAGGCACACATTTTATAAACAAGACAATTGAAGCACTTAGCATTAAAAAATTGATAACCCATTGTAAGAGCACTCCTTATCATCCCTAGACCAATAGTCAAGTGAAATCATTCAATAAGGTGCTCACAAGAATGTTAAAAATATTTTTAATCTCAATAGGGATGACTAGGAAGAACACATTATATCTATTCTATAGACATATTAAAGAAACTTTTGCAGATCTACAAGTTAGATACCTGTTCAATTAATGCATGGGCTAGAATTAATTATGCTAATAGAACATATTGTTCCAAGTTTACATATAACAATAACACTATGACATGGGGAATAATATTCCATGCAAACATATTGGATGAACTAATCAAATTGAGTGTATAACTTCTTTATTGCTAGGAACAAGAGGTCTAAAAATGGTAATCATAAAATTAACATGAAAAATATTTATAACTCAAGTTTTTGGGGGTGTACTGGTTTCACTACATGAGAGGAGATATAAAGAACATCCTATAAAGCTGCAAATACTCTAGTAGGATATGTATGTTATGTACCATAGGAAGGACAAATAGTAATGGTGCTATGATATTTCTCTTTTGAAGTAATTGAGGCTCAAGGATTAGAAGTATAAAACCTTGTCCCACTTGTTGAACTTGTCACAAAAATAAGACCTAGAAATTAAAAATTAATGAATACATTTGAATAAAGGACCTTCATTCAAACCCTATGGACATATAACAATCCTTGTACCTTCAAATGGAAATCCTTGTAACTTCGACATTTAAAATTACAAAGCTTTCCACATGTCAATGGGATTTGAATGAAGGGCAAGGGGTTCAATCAAAGGTCATTTTTCTCAATTTTCTAATATTGCATGCCAAAAACCCATAGAAAATGGACTTCCACCAAAGGTACCCTCAACCAAAGGGAATTTGGTCAAAATTCCTTCATTTCAAATCCTTCAATCAGCCCTTATGTGACCCTTCAAATTTTTCTCCCTTGGTTTTTGACAAAAGTGTTGATTTAGGGCAAGGTTTCAACAATAAAATGAAGTCACCATGACATGAGATTTTTATTTTTATTTTTAAATAAAAGACACATAGCTTGAAATATATGAATATATATGTAAATTAATTACAGAAAATAAGCTATGCAATCAAAGAACAAAAAGCTCCAAATTACATAAGCGCAAAGGCCACAAAATAGGCCATATTCAAGGGCCAAAGTACAATAAACATATGTAAGTGTAAACATAAGAGAAGCATTCATGCCGATATAGAAAAACTCCTAGCTCAATTACATATTCTTCAAATTTTCAGGTAGAGGATTGATCAGTCTTAGGCTTCAATGCTAGTATGGCTGGAGGCATTGGGGGTGAGGAACATGAGATAGCAGAACCATGAGAGCCTTTCAGACATTAAATACTCTTGCACATAGGATTGAGCCGATTTCCTTCTTGTGGGCTCGAAATGCCTTGTCAATTTCAGCCTCTTCACAAACTTTCAAATCCCTTTTTAGTGCTAGATTCACACACAAATAGCCAGAATTCTTTTTTAGATCTTTATGCTTGAATAGACCCCCTACCAGAGCCTTCTCATTATGCAGATCATACCCTCGTATTGCATTGTTTAAGGAATGCCCTATGAAATACTTATCATGGACATAGTCGATCGCCAGTTGCATTACCAAACCATAATTTTATAAAAATCCATAGTAAAGTTACTTGTGATGGATATACCAGGTGGGGTTGGCTCTGAAGAATCTGGTCCCCAACAATTGACCTTATCGCCACCTCTACTCGGGCACAATCTATCTTGAATACCACCTTCATCATATTTGTAGTGAATGCACCAGATTGTGGGTATTCCCATTTGGGGGTTGTGTTGAGTGGCTCGAGCTCCATACTCGCACAACACCAAGCAAGAAAGAGGGATAGCAGATAACCAAACACCCAACACAGACATAGCCAAAGGAAGAAGGTAGAATGAATGTTGAAGTTGGAGAATTACATGTCTTAAGAAGGGAAACCATATGCTTAGAATTTCCAACTTGCCATATCGATAGATGATGAGATGTTGCTACCTTTGTGAATAATTATTATGAGGTCTGATAATTAACTGGAAGCATTAATAAGTATGATGCCCACCAAGAAATTGCAGGCTACCAACCTGTGAACTCGTACGAACAATCTTGGCATTATCATTTACACAAGAAATATCAAATATATAAGTGTGTGTGATTACCTTATGACATCCTTTCAATCTCTAATAAACCTGTCTGGATCGCCAGTTTGGATGTTACCCTCCCCGATGACCTGTCAACGCATGAAAACGAACAAGTTAAATTGACACCCTCAAATGGATTTGTATTCTTTGATGGAAATTAACTGGAGAAGTGAGTTTGATAGGAGCTCTTCTTTCACGAAGCGGGTGATCCTATTTACGGAATCACATGCAAAGTTTGGGATGATTTGCCTCTCTGTAATAATGAATTATGTGAATTGTTGATTTCCTGAAGTAGGGGGATAATTTGTTGCAAAATATAGTTTAGTTTCCAATATGCGGAGATCCTTATCTTACATGCATTTATTATGTTTAATGAATCTACTTCAATCTGAACTGCTTGGATGTTGTGTTCCTTTACCAGATTCAGCCCAGCTAGGAGTGCTTGAGATTCTTCTTTATTATTCAAAACCACTTGAAGCTTTAATGCTAGTGTAGCCAAAATTGAGTTTCTATTTTTTTTATTGAGGAGGTTTCCAACGGATCAACAACCTATTGATTGGACCGAGTTTAGATATTTGAATAGCTCCCGGTGTGATTGGTTGAATATTCTTCCATGAAGCCATCATTTGAAAATCCCAAGATGTGAAGATTTTACTATTGCCTAATGCTTGAAGTTTCAAAATATGAGTCATAACTATTTCTGATATTAAGGTTTCCAATATTTGGAGAACTATTGTTTCATCTATTAAACTTCTTTCCTAAAAATCCTTTTGTTTCTTTCCCACCATATAGCCTAGATCAAAAGAGATGGGGACACTAACTAGAGGCCTAAAAAGAGTGAAGATCTAAAGAGATTAGGCTAGCTCTTGAAGACATGAAGAAGAGTATTTCCAATTGATGATTGTCATCCTAGATTCTTTTGTAGCCTTTTTTAGCTTGATTGAGCAAAATCACATTGTAGAAGCAGATGATTTGTAGTTTCTGCATATTTGTTACAAAGGACACACATGAATGAGTTTGCAATTCCCATTTTTTCTACATGTTCGCTTGTTAGGATCCTATTATTGATTTCCAACCAAGCAAATACACCAGCCTTAGGAATGGTAGCATTTTTCCAGCATAACCTATTCTTCCATTTTCTATGTTTGTGTTTGACAAAGACACTAAAGACATGTACCCTTGCTTTACATTATATGCACCTAACTTTGATGGGGCCCAAAATAGCTTGTCTAGTTTTATAGAAAAATAGGCTAACCTTTCCTCCGACTGAGATTGAAGTAATATTTTTTGTTGGTGGGGGAAATCACAGTTGATGAAAGTTTTCCATTGCAAATTAGAACCATAATGCCTTGATGAAGATACCACACAATCTTTTATCAAATGGCCCCAATGCTGCTTGAGAAATAGTTTAGCTTCATGGATGCCCTCAACATTCTCCAATGGATGAATAAAATTCCATGAGTCTTCCCAGAACTGAGCCTTTTCACCATTGTTGACTATCCAAGTCAAATAGGGAGTGATAAAATTTATACATTCAATGAGGAAGCTCCCCATTTTGGAACCATCTTTTGGGTTTTGGATAGTGAAAATTCTTTCTTTCTCTTCTAAATTTAAATATTTGTCTTGCATGATTTTGTACCATTTTTCTTTTTGTTTTGTAAACATGCTCCAAGTGAGATTGGCCCCTAATGCCCTATTTTTGGTTTCTACCTCTTGAATTCTTACCTCGCCTTGAGTTTTTTGACCTTGCAAAGGTTTTCCCAAGATACAAGGGGATTTTTTTTTTTATCACCTTCCAAATTTAATTGCTAGAGGAATTTTTTCATTGTTTTTTCAATATCATGTTGCACCATTTTGGCAACTTTAACACTGACATTATATAATTTAGCACTATTGCAATTACATATTTTATCATTACCAACTTCCCTTCTAGAAACAACCATTTTCCCTTCCATGAAGAAACTCTTTTCTTTATTACTAACAACACTTTATCCCAAAAAGAAGATTTGTGGGCACTTGCAAAGAAATGGACACCTAGATATTGCCAAGGTAAAGTAGCCAAATTAAAATCCAGGATTGGTAATATTCTTGCAATGATATTAGGAGCAATGTTTAAAAAGGAATTTTTTGACTTGGAAGGATTTACCAATTACCCTGATGCTTTAGAATATCCTTCCAAAACATGTTTTATCACCTTAGCCTCTATAATAGAAGGTTTTCCAAAAAGAAGAGTGTCATCTGCAAAGAGGGAATGAGTCATTGAAATTGATGTTTTGGATAGCTTTACACCTTGCCATTTCCCTTCCTAATGGACTACTGAAATATATCTACTTAAAGCTTCTAGCATTAAAATAAACATAAAAGGGGATAAAGGATCCCCATGCCTGACTCCTTGAGACGCACTAAAGAAACCCTCTAGACTACCATTAACAATTACTAAAAAAAATTCCTTGAGAAGGCCAAAATGAATCTATTTACACCATTTGTTTGCAAATCCAAATTTGGATACAAATAAATCATCAAGAACTTTCATTTTACCTTATCATATAAGGCCTTCATCATAGCTAATTTAATTATCATTGTTTTTAATTTCTCACTATGAATAGAATGTAAAGCTTCATGTGCAATTATTGCCTCTTCTACTATTTCTTTGTACCTAGAAAAAAGCCTCCTTGTTCTTCTAATATTATTTTGGGAATCAGACTTGTTAAACAGAGGCTTATGGATTTTGTAAAAATCTTAAATAGATCACATTAAATATTGCTATAGGCCTAAAACCTACAAAGGATGTAGGATTGCTTTTTTAGGTATTAATACAATGTTGGTTGTGTTGAAGGACTTGAGGATGGAGCCATTTATCCTTGATTCTTCTAGAGCCAATATTTTTGATAAAATGAAGTTGTTAATCCATTTGGTCCTGGAGCTTTATCTGGGGGTAATGAGAAGGCTACTTTGTTTACTTCCTCCATAGAAAAAGGCTTCATTAATTGAACGGTATCCTCACTAGTGACTAGGTTTGGAATCTTATTTAAAATTTCTTATAGCATCACCTAAGACTACATAGATTGATCATTTGATGGGGCAAAGAGAAGATCCGAGAAGAAGGATATTGTTTCTTTCTTGACGCTTTGATCATCTAGTATCACATCTCCTGAAGAAGAATTTATTGAGAAGATGGTATTTGATTACCTTCTTATTTTTGTTGAAGCATGGAAGAATTTTGTATTTCTATCCCCCTCTTTTAACCATTGTTCCCTTGACTTATTCCTCCAATATGTTTCTTCCCTACAAATAATTTCTTCCAAGTCTACTTGCAATTTAATTTTTTGTTTCTGAAATGACAATTCATCCCCTTGATGATTATGGCATGATTTAGCTTTTGCAATTTTTGTTAGAGTAGTTCCTTTTGTTGAAAAATGTTTTTAAAGTGTTTTATGTTCCATTCTCTTTAATTTGATTCTTGATGAGGAAAAGTTTTTTATAATTTCTTCTAAGTCTTCTTGCAACTTTTTTTGTTTCTGAAATGACTATTCATCCCCTTGATGATTATGGCATCATTTAGCTTTTGCAATTTCTACTGGAGTAATTCATTTTGTTGAAAAATGTTTTTAAAGTGTTTTATGTTCCATTCTCTAATTTGATTCTTGACGAGGAATAATTTTTTAGACAACTGGAACATTTTGGAAACAACCAAAAAAGGTAAGTTGCACCACCACTATTGTAGTAATCCCGAGAAATTATAATCTTTGAACCAAATTTCTTCAAATTTAAATGATTTTTTACCTCCCCCTTTAATTTCTAAAAATTCCAGCATAATTGGGAAGTGGTCAAAGCCTAAAAGTGGTAGTATTGAAGATTTAAAATCTTGAGAGGAGGGCAACCAAATGTAGGAGGCCAAGAATCTATCTAACCTCTCCACTATTAGGCAGAAGTCTTTCCTCCTATTCGACCAAGTGAAAACCCCATTGGTAGTTGGACAATCCCATAAGAAGTTGTCATTTTTTGAAACTATTAAAATATTCCATCACTTTTGGAAGTGAAATAATCCCTCCCAACTTCTCTTTGGTATTTACTATAGCATTAAAGTCACCCCCAATAATTACCTTCTCTTCTTTCAGAACATCCATAGAGCATGGCAATGAATTCCACAAGGATTTTTTTATCTATTGTTGATGTTCGACCATAGATATTAAATAGCCAGAATTCATTTTGAAAGTGAGACACTTTTACAAACATCCAATATTGATAGGAAACTAATGGTTCTATTTTGACTAAATTGATTTTCCACATAATTGCAAGACCACTAGATGCACCCATAGTCGGGTGATACATGTAGTTCCATTTTTCCCATTTCAATAGTATGTCTAAATTTTGAGACTCAAAGAGTTTTGTTTCCTACAAGAGAATGATATTTTCTTTTCTCTCATCTAATTGGTGCTTAATCAAGCACCATTTTTTAGGGGCATTAATTTCCCTAACATTCCATGATATGATTTTCATTGTTCACAAGGAGAGCGACATGCTCTCCTCAACCTCAAGCTTTTATCTAGAGTAGATTAGGTTCCTACCTCTATTTCCTCCAACAATTTTTTCTTTTATATTTCCTTCCTCACTTTGGAGGGGTTGTAAACTCAACATTTCTCTTTGTGTACTTCATTTAAGATATTGATATTTTTTGAGAAAAATCAAAACCTTCATCTTCATTAAATGTTACTTCTTGCTCTATCTCCTCTATCATTTCTAAAACCACTTAAATTTGAGGATGATATCTATCATTGCCTCTACATTTGCTTGTTCAATTAGGAAATATTCCCCCATATTTTCGAACAAATTTTCTAACACCACCATTGTATCCTTTTGATATCCAACATTATTAGAAGAGATCCTTTCAAAAATTTCCTTAATCTCCCCCACCATAATTTGAGGATGATTTTGAATATTTCTTTGTTCATCAAATGTTAGGTTTTGAATTGATGAAGGATTGATTGCCATATTGTATTTTGGTCTATTTGGTGGTGTTTGAGAAATATATTAATACACATCCTTTTTTGTGTCGTGCAAAAGGTGGTTAGGTTCTTCAACCTCTGTTGTAGGGTTTGAGCATTTAGGATGATCAGGTATCTCCAACACCCTAGTAGGATGTTTTGGACCCCCACAAACCCTAACATATTTCACTATTGTTATAGGGAAGTTGTTGAGAGAGTGAGTATTGGCTAAAATTACTAGATCAAGCTAAACTGTAGATTTTTGGGTAGGGCTTATAGGCTACTCTTGCACTCTTAAGATGTTTCACCTAAAAGGAGAGAAATAAACCCTAGACTCAAAAGACCTAGGTGGTTCACTCAAATTAGGAAATGTATGATGTAATTAAGGCTAAATGAGATGATCTAAATGTAACTAGATGATGAAATTGATTGATTAAGTATGCAAAACCTAAGAAATGTAACGTGTTTGAAAACACATTATGTAATGCAAAAACACCTAGAAATGAATGCAAAACTAAATAGAAATGCACCAAACTGAAAGTGTGTACCTGGAATGTGGATGAAGGCTGGAAATTTATTCTAGATTTTTTTTTATGCTGATTTTTAGGCCTAGTGGGACTCATTCGCCATTTTGGGTGAATCAGTCCTAGTTCTGCAAAACTAGGTCGGAACCTGTTTCTGACAAAAGGGTATCTAAAAATGCAGAAAACTCAAAATTGACCTAGAAGTGGGACTCATTCACCACCCATGGAGAATTATTCCACTTTTGAATTTCTAATTATTCAAATGTGGAATCTGGAGCTCTCGGTCTACACTTTGATTCTCTACAAGTGTCCGCTTTTGAAACTTTGATTTCTGAACCTGAAAATGAGTTTTTGTTGATATTTTGACTTGATCAATGAAGGGAAGACTTGAAAAAAATTTCAACTTGATCTTGAATGATTTCCAAGCGTGCAAAAGACCTAAATTTGCAAACACACAAGACAAGAGAGAGATATGTTGAATGTTAGGGCATGGGGGTTTGCCTTGGTCAAACCCCTTTTAGGTAATTAAACCAAAATGATGAAAGAATGTAATGAAACATGCAATAATGGAATTGATTACCTTGCCATGATGTTTGACCTTGAAATTCTACAGCAAAACTTGAAGAATTTTCCCTTGAATGTCTAAAAATTGATCTTGAATGACTTGTAATGATGAAACCCTAAGTTGCTTGACTTGAGATGGAAGAATGATGGATGAATGAATGATAAGATATGTGAATTAGGGTTAAAATAATTATATTTATAGGCATTTCACCTATTTTACCCATTAATACCTCATCACAGGCCGACATGAAGTAATATTAAACTTAAATTTCACTTTTTTCCTGCTCAAAGGTCAAAATTGGGCCAAATGGGACTCATTCACCACCCATGGAAAATGGGTCCCACCTAGATGGGACTGATTCGCCATGGTTGGCGAATGGGTCCCACAAGGACCATTTTGCCAGCTAAGATGCCAGGAGATAAGGAAATAAGGTTTAAATTGCAACTTTGTCAGTTATTTGATCAATTTAAGCCTCAAGATGCACAATATGGGTTAATAGGGGCCTATTAGTGATGATGTAAAGGTCAATTAGGGCTTGGGACACAGAATTCAATGTGAAAGTGTAATCAAATACACTTTACAACACTAAAATGAGGTCCACATAGCCTAGAAAGGCACAAGAACTAATGTGAATGTGCAAGACACATTGCAACACTAGTTTAACATTAATTTTAATTCACAATCCTTCTAAATTAATGTGATAATGTTATTAAACACATTTTATAATGTTGAATTAGGGAGAAATAGGTTCATTAAGTCTAGAAAAGCATGAAAGTATCTTACAACACCTTTACAAGACGTCATTAAATGCATTTGAAAGGATCCAAGACCTAGTGTGGATGCATAAAATGCCTCACAACACCTAAATCAAGGCCTCATTAAGTCCAATTTATCATCAATTATTCCCATGTCAAGCAAGAGACCCTTTTTTCTACATCACACAAGCTTATTGTTGTTTAACCCGACATGATATTTTTACATAATTATAACCCTTGGATTAAACTTTCTAAATAATATATTTATAATTATTTTATTTAACTATTATATTTATATTCTATTTTTTAATGAATATAGGTTTCTAACAAACATAAAGGTCTCAATTCAACATTGATAGACAAAGCAAAAAAAATCTTTGAAAAAATGTCTACCCTCTAAATTAGTGTCTTCATTTCAACAATCTTTTTTAAAATATATATACAAATAAAGCTTTACATGATGGAAAAATATTATTTTAAATTATATTATTAAATCTAAATTAAAAAATTAATAATAAATAAAATATGTAACAAAAAAAAAAATGCCTAAATATAATTATTAATGATCTATATTTAAAAAGTTACATGAACTAATATTTTTTTTAATATTATGCTAGATGGGAAAATATCACTCATTATAGATAAGTTATAAAGTATAAGAGACAAACTTTATTTTAAATAAGTATTTAAAATATTAGATAAACTATCTTTTAATTTTCTTAAAAATATATATTTAAAATCTACACACAAAACCTCAAAAAATCACTTGTTTGTATTGTCTTCAAATTATTAATAATGTGCTTGCTATAGGTGATATATAAATTAAGTTTTTGACTTAAAATGTTGATTTGAGTGTTCCACTTAGACTTTTAAATGGGACATAAATTTATGCTTTCACCTAAAGAGATGCATGAATAGTAGTAAATTGAAACCCTACATGCCTAAATAGGTTGAAATATAAAGTAGGAATACGCATGATATATGTGAATAAATAAATGAAATATATAGGAGTAGAGAGTAGTTTATATTTGATTTCATCTATAGGGTTAAGAACGAAAGAAAGTAAAATTCATGTAGACTTGTCATGTTTTGGTTGATGAAGGTGAACTATTACCAACAAGGAAAAAGGAAGTTAGAAAACCATCACACTTGCGAGTTAAGATTGAAATTATTTTGAAATCCACTAGAAGTTGTAGGGTTGTAACAATCAATGGTTTGCATAGTAGTCATGAAATTTATTTAAAAGGAAATGAACAAACTATTTTATAAGATTTGAATAAAGTTTGAGGAAAAAGAAAGTGAGAAATGAATTATTACAACATTAGGCATTCCCTTAGTGGAAATTACTCAAAGAAGTTTGATGGAAAATATTGAAAGGATTGTTGTTGAATCAATCTTGTTCATAGCTTTTATAAAATAATCTATCATTGGATGTTGATTTTGACATGTATAGTTATTTAGTACATAGTTATATTTTCTCTTTGAATATGAATAACTATATCTCAAGGCTATTTAAAATTTACCATTTACATAAAAACACAAAATTAACTTTTCCATTACATTTACATTTTTTAAAAACTATTTTTGCTACGTAATTTTTTTAATTATTTTTTATTTTTTCAAGTTATCTTTAATACTCAAGTACCTACCCCTTTGATATCTTCACTCATATCCTTTTTGGTTACCACATTAGTAGCAACAGATAGAAATGACATCAAGGTAAATGTAGTTTCAACACTATTGCTCTAAAAATATCAAATAAGATAAATTTAATATAAATATGTGATGGCCATGTAATTTAATAATAAGAAAATGGAAGGGTTGCTTAATTTATAAGACAAGGCAAGTGAGAGTAAAGTGCATGGAAATGATAGCCACACAAACAACCAAATCTACTTTCTTAGCAAACCAATTAGACAAAATAATTAAATAGCTATAATTGATAACCCCATAAATTTTGACAAGAAGGGAGACATGAAAGTCCTTAAATTTTGAACATAAATGACTACCATTTCCAAATATAGAATTTTATATGGTGTATAGGAGATTTAGAGCTCAAGGGTATGTGCACCAATCTGTGACACAAAAAAGATGCCACTTTTATTTTTTACTCGAAATAACCATTTGGCAAGCATCAAATTT
>VDFB02039760.1:0-26056 GCA_007258455.2 Sequoia sempervirens | reverse complement strand
TTTTCAAGTTGAATGGCATCACTATGTACATATAAGAACCCCATTCTATCACAAATGTAGTTTTAGGCTGATCTTCTTCCCTTATTTTCACTTGATGGTAGCCAAATAATCCATCAATGAATGAGTAGGTCTCTCTTCCAACCACTTATTCCAATATTTCTTTGATGAAAGGTGTAGGGAAAGGGTCATAGATGCAAGTTTTATTAAGTTCCCTGAAATCAACACATATTCTTACTTCACCTATCTTTTTGTTTTTATAATTGTATGGCTTATCCATTCCACATATTTTATTGTTTTTATTATGCTTTCTTCAAGCATTCTATTTAACTCTACTTTGAATTTCCTTTTCATGTTTGGGTTTATTTTTTATGGTCTCTTCTATATTGGCTTAGTTCCTTATTTTTGTTGAATTTTTGTGACCTCTACTTCTTATTTTATCCCTTTTAGGTCTATGAATGTTATAGGGAATAACTCTTCAAATTCTAATAGGATCTTTGCAAGTTTAGGGACCCCCTCTTTGGAAATATTTTCTTCTCTTAGCTTGATTGGTGTATTATAATTTTATTTTTTTTAGCTTTAGTTGGGGAATTTTTGATGAGTGTTTTTGCATTGCACAACACAAATAAAATGCAAAGTGCTCTATCTCTCTTGAGATGAACTTTCTACAGATTTTTTTTTAGAAAATTACCCCAACACTTCGGATTGTAGGTCTTGACTTGCAAATACAACTCATTGGATGATGTAATTTTCTAGTTTCACAAGGGTCATTTATGGTTCAACAAAAGACTAGAAGCTTATAAGACTAAGTGTTTTGTAAAATTTGAGGACTATTTAAAACCGTAGCTATATCTTTAGATTTGCAATCTAAAAATGACTGTAGTTCATCAAATGTAGCAACCTTGTGATGCTTTTCTTCCTAAAACTAACCTATATTTATAAATAAAGTGTAAAAGAGTGAGGGTTTAGAGAGAAATCCTAATTCTAAAAACCTAAGGACAACTGTAACAATGGTGGATGCTTTTGATAAATGAATCCCCCATAAAATTGATTTTTGTTTGATTAGGGTTGAAAGCCCACAATGTTGTAGAAATAATGCAATCTTCAAAGGAAACCTTAAATATTTCCATACTATAAACATTCATACATATATCCAAAGGCTCGCATAACATGCATAAAAATATGCAATTGAACTAATGTTGTAAAATAGCTCAAACTAATCAACACTGCAATTTACAATCAGAAAAATAAAAATGGTACATGAGCAGGAAATTATTAAATACCTTCAATACTTTACTATTATAACAACTAAACTGAAACTAAATTTGACAATAAAGTTGGAAGAAGGAATCATGCATACACTTGAAACCACAAGAAAAGTCACCAACACTTCAATGCCTTAATATTGTTCATTTAATTAAATAATATTATTTATTTATTTGTATTAAGGGTTTATTTAAAAATAAATAATTCATCAATTTCTACATTCGGTGAAATTTAAAATATATATATATATATAAATATTTATTTAAAAAGATTTTTCGGGATAAACAGGTTGATTAAATGTTTCCCCCATAAAAATGTTAAATGGGGGTAGATTTAAGTTTATTGAATTTAATGTAATAATGTTTTCGGGTAAAATATTATTTAAGGATGAAATTTTCCTCCCGTGGATACAACTAAACCATATTGGAGGTAGCTTTCTATTTTGTTTCAAAAGGTTGAGATTTACCTAGGTGTTGGATATGAAAATTAAGAAGTTGACACCTGTTTCCTTTGTTTATTGTGAAAAAATTATGCCTTAATTGTTTTGGGAATATGGTGAAAAGGATACGGATATTTCACAAAAGTCAAAAAAAAAGGGAGGAAAGAGAGAGTTTTTACCCTACAATGTAAAAGAAAAAGAAAATTACAGAGAGGATCTTTTTTGGAGTATTTTCCAGAAAACAGAATTGGGATCTCTAAGAGAGGAGCATCTCGGCATCTATCCCTGGCTTCCATTACAAATCCAAGTATGGCCAACTGTTGTCCTTTTACTCCAGCGCCCCATCTCTTCCCCTTGGCTGCAGAACTAGTTATATTTTTCTTCTGGTATTTGAAGATATCAAGTAATGCTAAATTAGTACTAGTTCGTCTCTGAACATGTCCAGCCATAAAATGGATTTAATATTAGAAACTATTGTTACGCTTTGTATTTGTACTCATTATGTTCGTTGTCCCCTTAATGTTTGTGAAATCAACTCAAGGAAGAATGCTATGTGAAAATTCTATTGCAGTTATTGATTATTAATCTCCTATCTAATACATAGATTATTTGACTCTGAAAATTAATTCTCAGCAAATATTGAAAAATAACACAACTGCAACTTCACCAATAAAAACTCACAGAAATAGAAAGCAGTACAATAATTAACACAATATTTTTTGGACAAATTGTCCATGGGAAAAACTGAAGGAAAACCACTCTGCGGATAAGGGAATTGCAATTAAGCTTCCAGCCAAGATTAAAGGTCTTTAAGCACATCTCTTCTTTGAGAGCTGCAGCTTCTCGGAATTCTTCCCTCAATTTCTCTGCTGAAATTCCTACAAAAGCTAACTAGCCCTTGCTAACCTTTGCCAAATTCTTTGCTCTCACTGCAATTCTACTTGTTGTGTGTTCTCCAATTGCCCATTGCTCCCCTTTTATACTTTTCTCATTGGAAAACCAATGGCCATGATTTAATCTCAATCAATGGCTAAGATTAAATAGACTCTAAAAACCCTAACTAACTGGATTCTAGAAGTCTCTAGAGGAAACACTTATTTAATTACATAATTATCTAAACAACTCAGCCCTTTCTAGAAGTCTCTAGAAAATAATTAAATAATTAAATAACACTTCTTGGGAATGGAGACACCTGTCCAAGTTACATAAAAATCAACATGCTATGTGTTGGAATGGTCGTCTCTAGCTTTTGTGTAATATCCCATTCGTAGGTATATAGATATCATTTAATGCGAGTCTACTTATTTTCAGCTTGTTTCATTTAGCATCACCAATTCTCTCGGCAAGAACATTGTCCCTGTTTAAAATGATGGAAATGGTTCACATCTCTCAGAATGAACTCTCTTGCAACAATCTTGGGGACGAGTTTAGATGCAGATGGTAATCTGCACACACTCAGAGGTTCTTATCAACTCTAACAGTTGTAACAGAGGCCATGATTAACAACCAAATGCAATTGCTAACCGTTTCCCTTTGGCGACAGATAAATGATTTCTTTTTTTTCCTTCCTCTTCAGTAGCAATAAGTAAAAGTCTTGATTCCGGAAATACCCTACTGCTTTCACTTTATACATACATGCCTACCAAGGCGATTGCAACTTCAGCACTGGCGCTTCCCCATCCTTCATGCTTCGATGGGTGTCCTTACCTTGGTTGTAAAGCTCCCATTTTGGTGCAGACAGAGAGGATGATGGAAAAAGGTTTTAAAATTTGGCTTTACTCCTGCTAATTGCACTTGCTTGAAAGTTTTTGGTGCCTATTCGATGAATTTTTTTTCTTTAGTCATCTCTTGTTTCTCAGATCGTAGGGTTGCCTTGGCGATGCTTGATTCTCCTCCATACACCTCAGCCGTGGGTTTTGTTTCACTTCCTCGCCTTCACCCTGTCGTTAAATGAGTATGCAACACCAGTATATATACTTTGGAGCTAACCCCAGCTGCGTTTTCAGGCCCTTTATCCTTAGCAACCACAGTGTCAACAAGGAGCGATGAATAATTCTGTGTTTTGAGGGTAACCAATCTACAACTGCAAATTCTGAAACCCAAGTGATACATTAAAATTCGTCCAGCCTTTCCACATATTATATGCAATCTGGTCTACAGAGTTTTACCGTGTAGACACTCCTCCTTTCATTCCGTATTTGATGGAAGTCCTTGTCTTTTTTTAGCATGATGTCAATATCATTGCAGGAATAAATCAACGATAGATAGTATTCTAGCCCTTTGTAATACCGGTGCCCAGGCTTGGAATTTGATAAATTTTATTATTAGGAAAGGATAATTTGGAATCTTTTCCTATTTTAATGGAGCAGTTATTGTTTAGGAATTGAAAATAAGTTGCGGAAAAAAGGGGGGCTGAAATAAGCAGGAACTGCATATTGCTAAAAATCCACGTGACCCCACAAATTTCCTTCACTCTTTTTTAATATTTTATTTTATTTTTATTTTTCTAATTTTTTATTGTACAAATTATTATTAATACTATTAATACAAATTTAAGCTGGCTGCTTGGGGCCATCAGCTCCACAAATAAAGTTTCTAAATAAGTTGAGCAGTCAATGCTAGCCAAAATAAGCTAAGCAGCAGCATGTACCTGTAAAAAAGTTGTTTAATTTATGAATTTTTATATAAAATCTTTTATAAATACAATATCTTGAAAAATTAGTAATAAATATAAAAAACTATTGTTAAAAACAAATAGTTTTTAAGTTCATATTAAAAACAAATCTTGTTAAATATATTTTAAAAGTTAAAAATAATTATATTCTATTTTGAAAAGATTCTAAATTAATATATGTTTTTATAATAATATTATAAGTCACATATATTAATATAAAAAAAAAATGATAACTATTATAAAAATGTCAAAACTTTCTAAATTCATTTTAGAAAATATTCAAAAAAGTTATTTGAAAAAACCCATCAAATTCCACTGCTGGTGCCTTTACCAAAAAGGAATTTAGATAATAACATCTTTAATAAAAAGAAGAAAACCTCTTTCCTATACTTTATGTCTAGAATTAGAAAATCCACTAAAAGCCATGTGTCATGTTTCTTAACTACCATGTAAACCTTACCTTGTAGATTTAAAGATTACTTTAATTAGGTCTTAGCTAAATACGTGTACTTCCCCCCTTAAATAAGTTCTTACACCTATTTAAAGATAATTTAAATATTTAAATAAAGTTAATTCAATTTATATCTTTAGGATTAATTTTTAATTATATTTTTAATTTTCTTATAAAGGATAATTATTAATGAAAAATTAAATTCTAATTTTAAGATTAATTTAATTTTCTATTTTCTAAGAGGATTATTTTTTATTTTTTTAATCAAGTATAAAATATTTGTAAAATGAGTGATAATGTGGTACATCAACAATAATACTAATGTTGTTGTATTGCAATTATGTTAATGTCATTAATAGATCAAGTATATTAAGTGATTTTGGTTATAATAAATGGCGATAATATTAAGAGCAAAGATAATAAGTCTTGATAGGAGGTAAATAGATAATGAAGTATAATTGCAGCTAATGGTATTATTCAGAGATAGCATTGGTGTGCTTACATTATATTATATATAAATAAAAGATGTATGTAAGTATTGTGATCATTATAGAGAAAACTGTTATAAAGAACTGTGTAGGGTAAATAGATGGTAAAGAGTAGAGTCATTTATTTTGTGAATTATATTACCATGTAATGAAGGAATACATTCTACCTTAGTGAATTTAAGTGATTTGTAGGCAAATAATCGGGAAATTAAGTAAGTCAAAAATTGATTTATTTATATTATAGATAATTAAATGTTGATGCAATCCATGATAACTTCATTATGCAATCTTTGAAGTTGCCGAAATTAGATTTGTGTTCAAATGCATTTAAAATTAAGTTTATTTTCAAAACACATTTAAGATCAAATTTGTTCTCAAATGCATTTAAAAATTAGATTTAATTACTAGTTATTAAAAATTAAAATTATTTACGAAATTCTCTAATCTTAAATTTATGATTTGCATATAAATCGTCTAGGTTGGATTTGAATTAAATTTATTTAGGTTGAAGCTAACAAATACAAATGTTATATTTTGATTAAATTTTCTTTATTGAAGTATACCAATATGCTTCATTTTAACTAAGTGTATTATTTTGAAGTAGTAAATGAATAGGATATAGTTTGATTAAATTCATTAATTTGAAGTAAACCAATATACTACTTTTTAACTGAATTTATTATTTTGAAATCATATGTTTCACTTTAATGTTAATTATTTTGAAGTAAATAAAGGTATAAGTTATGAATCTTAAATTAAGAGAAATATGAAGGTTTACCAATTGTAGGGTTTCATAGTACTTATCTAATTACAAGAATTGTATTGTGGAAACACATTTAAATATAGTTAATTATTTAATTGTTCTCTACATTATCCTTAGAAGGATTGGCATGTGTCTACATTTAAGTGAATGGACATTATAGTTTATCTTGAACTTGTTTGGCTAGTTATTTATTATTCTGAATACTCTTTGGGATTGATTCCTTATGCATGTTTGTGGTTCCATGTTGATCATGTTTTTCCTCTTGTTTATGACGTTATTGAGGTAATTTTTATGAATAGACATGTTATGGATATAATGGGAACCCGAATGCTTAAGTTGCTTCCTTGTTTGATAGTCATGGGTAGTAGGTCATTAGGCTTCTAGAGGTGATGAGAAACCCGTTTTATGTTGAATTTTCCCATGATTCAACCTTTTTGCTTCCATTGATCATGTTCTTATGTTAAGTTCTCATGGGTGCATTTTGTTCTATGTTTTTTTTTGCCTCAGTTATGACTATGAGTGAGATGGTTCATGCCTCACACATGCATTCGTTTGTGATCTCCTTTATGATTGATACATTCCTTGCTTTTCCCTCGTTTGCCTCCAGAAGCAGTTCCCTTGTAAGTGGTCATTGAGATCATCGTATGTTAGGTTTTGATTGGCCTTGTGAGTTGGTCTTGTGATCACTCTGCTTGTCTTTCTTGGTTGTGGGTCCTTTCTTGTCATCTCCTAGCATGGGGGGTGGGCCTTCAGGTCTATGTGGTCGGGTGGAACGTGCTATGCACCCCATTGGGTCCTAGTCTAAGTTTGTGTTGATGTTGTTGATCCAAGACTCTACCTTAGTTCTTTTGTACCATGTTTAATTATGTAATATTCTTGTGTTTGATGTATTCCCTCCTCTGCACGACAGGATGCATATGAAATTCCGAAGTAATGTAATGTACTCCTCAAGTGATGTAATGTACTCTTGAAATGGCTGTAATGTATCATTGTACATGTGTAAACCTTATATGGTAGCCGTTATCTGATATGTTGTATCTGTGGAAATATGCTCCACTATTGTAATATGGAACCATGAATTGATTTGTTATAAAATCATGTATCATTTTATTTGCATTTGATCATTAATGATTGTATGTTATCATTATGTAATCTCAGCTTTCAAAATACTATTACAACAATTCCAGTTCAACCCCTTACAAATGAGAGGAGGTTACCTTTTATAGAGAAAATATTCAATGGTGGAGATCAACTCAACACCAATGGCCAAGATTAAACATGCATTTAATATTTGGGGTGCATTAAATACATTTGCAACTACCCTCAATTTAAAATTGAGTCACATGTGAACCTAGGAGAATGTAAAATATACTAATAAATTTGATATTAAATATCTTACAAAATCCCCTAAAAGCTAGGTGCACACACTTTTATGTAACTAACTACAAGTGGCTAAAAATTTATAGATATTTCTCATCTATTACATTATTTCCAACATCTTTTTTCATAATAGCATATTTATCAAAATTAGTGAGAACTGTTGTTAACTGATCATCTGGAGGAGGTTGTGCAACATGAATTTTATAACTAAAAGCCTCATATTCCTTCATTAGCTCTTTGTGTAAATCTACATAGGCTTTCCTCTATTTGATCATTTCCTCTAAATGTGTCAGTAAGCGTGCAACAACATCCAAGAACTCCTCATTCAGTCATCAGTAGACCTCTTTTGTATTTTATTCTGCCAATTCTGCTTAAGAAACACACCATCTAGCCTGTTTGTAGAAGTAGCAACTCTAGTCGTATCACTGATGAATAGATCATAGTCTCCCAACAACTCATTAATCTTGTGAGTAATCATTCTTATCTTAGGAAAAAAATGGGTGATAATTTCCTTTCAAAAATCTAATGTGTGCAACCAAAAAGTTGGATCCTTAACTTTATCCTTGGCCAATATATTTTCTCTCTCCAAAAATTCTGCTAATAAGGTTCCGACAACCTACAACTTAGGATAATTTAATTTATAATACTTCAAATAGGTTGTGCAGTTCAAAATTTCCTTGTCAATTTCTTCCTTCAGAATCAAGAAATTGTTATGCATCTTTGTTGCTATACCTATTGCTCGGTCACCTATAGTAAAGACATCATCAATCCGTTCAGAAGTCACCTATGCCCATGACTTCATCTGTTCCATTCTATTAACATCCTCCTTTGATAGGAGCACAAGGGTAGCCACGTCACTCAGAATGATTTGTTTCAAAGCAACCAATTGTTGAATGAATGTTGTTAACTCTGCAACCTGAGCCCTCAATTCCTTTGTGGCTTGATAATTATTCATTATCTTAAGAATAATATAGATTGAGCCTTGGAATTCATAAATTTCTTGGGCTCTATCTATTGGCCCAATATTAATGAAGGAAACGTTATATTCCAACAGAAAAATTATATTGCATATTTATCCATCACTGGTGTAGCAACATGCACTATCCTTGATCTAGAGGCATCCCTTATTATATGTGAGTGGACCTTGGATTTCTTTCTTTCATTCAACTATCCCACTCATGCCAAAATAACTTCAAAACTGGCCTAAAGATCACTAAAAATCAAAGCCTTCTCTTTTAATTGTTTTTCCAACCATGCTAGAGCTATTGCTTAAGAAGAAGAAGGGATTTCCAAAGACCTTTCTTTTGCATCCACATGGTCTATTGACTACACTGTATGTCCTTCTTTATTCTTTTTGTGTATCTTTTCTTCCTCTCCAACTATTTTTTCTTTTCCTTATCAACCCTTTCTTCCTTAGGCTCCTCCTCCTTTGTCCTTTCTATTGTTATTTCTACCTTGTGCAGTTCTTCTTCATAGATGTCCTCAAAATTTTCTTCTTCTAACAACTCTTTGTCCTTGATCTCTTCTGCACCTCCTTCCTCGTTTCAACAACTTTTACTCCCCCACCCTTAGAAATGTATTTATCATAGTGCTCTGGTGCAATGGAAATTTCCTCCATGACAACCATATCCTCCAAATTCTACCTCTCTTATTTCTACATTTCTTCCATAATCTTATCAACATTTTCCATAGTTGAAGGCTCAAGTACTTGCTGAGATAAGGAAGGGGGAAATGTGAAAGAAAGTTGTTTCATCAATGATCTATTTATAGGAGACAAAAGTACATCTGATACTTCTTTAGGTACGCTTCTCAAATGAGCCATGAAATATTTAGGTAGGCTCAAGGAAGTCAGGGAAGAAATGGAAGTGATGGTAGGTGGTAGGGTTGAGATGGTGAATTGCGGTACAAAGAGAAGAGGAAGAAGGGGAAGAGGTGGCAGAGGAAGAAGGTGTTGATTCTATCAAGATAGTAGAAGTGGGAGGAATGAAAGATGTGAGATTAATGAAAAGATCACGGGCTGATGGAGAAGAAAGGGGAAGCAGGGGAGGAGTGAGAGTGCAGGAAATAGGAGTGGAAGAAGGAGGTGGTGATGGTGGAGCTTTTGAATCTTTTGATGGTAATGGTTCTTCCTAGATAGTCTCCATGACTATTGTACTGGTTCTCTTTTCTTTCTTAGATGTGATCCCACTTCCCTCTACACCTTTTCTTTTGTACACCCTATTATTCTTCATAGGATGTTGCTCTTGCACTTCCTTTCTCTTTCATGCTCTTATCTTTGGAGGATAGGGAGCTTCCTTTCTAGTAGAACTCATTTTATAAGTTTCTTCTTCATGGGCCCCGTCCTCATCCATCTTTTCCTTATCCTCAGTGTCCTGAGCTTCTTCCTTTTCTCTTTCACCATATGTGAGCTCAATTTTTTGATCTTCAAGAAGAGAAATTTTTGTTTCAACCCATTTCTTGGTCATTTTTAGTACTAGACAAGTGATCACATCAAGATCATTTTTTTATTCTTCCATCTAGTCAAGAAATGGGAGAGGTAGATTAGAAACCTTGTTATATGCCTCCTCATCCAATATTTTCCCATCCTCTTGAAGTTGATCAAGCATTGTTTATAGTCCAAGGGTGTGCGGGTAAAC
The DNA here is from genome assembly GCA_007258455.2 of Sequoia sempervirens. NCBI lineage: Eukaryota > Viridiplantae > Streptophyta > Pinopsida > Cupressales > Cupressaceae > Sequoia > Sequoia sempervirens. The sequence continues at coordinate 15,962 of VDFB02039760.1, read as the reverse complement.
CCACAAAAATGGTTTACAATTCCAATGAGGAAGGAAAATTGCAAATATGCACCTATGATTTTTTTTCTTTTTAGGGGTTCGCACGAACTAGGGTATTTTAATGGACCCTAGTTCGAGCAAACCATATTAAATGAAGGGACTCAATTTTTTTGCATTTTTTAATGACAAACACAATGGAAAAGAGGGGGTTTGATCAAACTTAGATTTGAATGAACCTAGGTCTGAGTGAACCTCCAAGGGAGGTTTGCTTGAACTTGGGTTCATTCAAACCCCCCTTTTTCCCCCTTGTCCCCCCTTGTCCTCCTCTGGCACCAAATTTCTACAGAATTTTTCTCTTCGAAGCTTGAGTTGAGGATGAAAATGGAGGATACTTCACAAAACAAACTAAATGATGGTAGCCCTTAGAACGAGCTATCCATCAAATATAATTTTAATATGTTTTGGTTTTATTTTGTATTTGTTTTTTTAGTTTGATTAAACATAGGTTTTTCACCGAAAATCAAGATCTTTATTCTGCACAAGTGGAAAAATAGCAGATTATCAAAATAAAATTCTGAAAAATATGTTCAAGCTAGGTATTGATGTCCTTGATCCAATAAAAAAATTGAATTTTGATACATACAAAAAAATTTATGTTGTATATAGTTCGCCTATGTCTAAATTGTAATTGGTTTGACTTCGAAACTTGATTAAGGAAAAAATATTCAATAAAACACTATGAAACCAAATGAACTGGTTATCTATATCGTAGTTACAAATCTAAATTAAAAAAATAGAATTGTATCCTTCGTAGAAAAAATTTATGTTGTATACAGTGAGCATCACTCTTTTAAAATGATGTTTACTAATAAAAACTAGTTTTCAAAGGAGATAGAAAAAGAAGTGCAATCTGATTTCAAAAAAAATGAAAAAAATATATTTAGAATCTACAGACAAAATGTCACAAATCACTAGTTTGCATCATCTTCAAATTCCTCACGGTTTAGCCGCTATAAGTGCTCGAAAGTGAAGATTTAGTTAGAAAAATCAGTTTAGTGTCCAGTTTGGCCAAAAATTGTAAACCAATATTATGGGATCACTCGTTGATGAAGTCAAGAGTTACTTTGATATAAGTCCTCTTTTGTAATTCTTGACCATTTTCACAATTTTCCCAAAAGCCTTCAATGTGTAGCTGGTGGGTGTGTTGCTTCCCTACTTTTTTCTTTATTTCTCTCAAAGGATCAACATAACCCCTCATGCTATGAAACTAGAATCCATACTCTTGGATCTCAACATCTGAATATTTTGTTGTGGGCCCAGAAGGACATGAAAAATAATCCTCTTCCAAAAGTAATGGGGTATGGAACTCTAGCTCGATGTTTGAATTTCATTAATTGGTGTGAGATGTCCAATTGCATGGTTAATTCTAGGAGCACTATCTTATTTGATGGATACTTCGGTAACCTATAAGGTGCTCCTAAGAATCCATCTATTTGAAAGTAGGTGAACTTGGGGAATTGGATAAACCAATACCTGGACCTCTTGACCAATGCTTTGGTTGGGTAAGACATCCTTATACACATATCACCATGGAGTGTCCTAAAAATATACATTATGAATGCATCATTCACCCTTTTATAATGATGCTTGACATTCTTGTACTCTAGTTGTGGGTAGTAATCATATACCACATTATCATTAGGACTTGTCCCGAGAGTACCTTTGCAAGTGAGGCCCCTATATGGAAAATTATCCACCAATAGATATACAATGTATGAAGTTGTGTAGAACTTAGAGGTCTTATTCATTTTGGAAAATTTCTCATGCAAGTTATCACTAATCATTTTGGCCTAGTCAAACTTGACCTCCCCTTGATGAATCTCCTCAATAAAGTAATACATCCATTCTTCAAATGTTGAAAAGGTAGGCAAACCTACAACTCTACTTAGGAGCATAACTAATTCATTAACTTACTCATTAAAGTCACTCCTGTATAATGTCTTTGGAATCTTTCCCACAATTGTCAATGGCTTATCCATCCATTTCTTGTTTATGACATGCAAGAAGCTATTAGACTTAACTTCAAATATGTTGCTTGCATAAGCTCGATCTATAACTTCAATTTGGTAGAATGAAGGGATCTCGAATACTCTAGATATGGAAGGAGCCAAAAAATATGGCAACACCCTCCCATCAGCTGCAACAATTTTGTGGGAATCCTTGTAGTTGTGATAATATTCTCGACATGTTAATATCCGTTCAGAGTTGATCAATGAAGGAGGAATTCCTCCAGCCTACGCAATCCCACTCCGCCTAATCCTTCTAGCCAAGTCTATTTTTAGAGTAGTCAAAACTCTCTCCTAGAATTCATCGATGTTGATATGACCAAGATTGGTATCATATATTTTGTCTTAAGTGGAGGAAATCTTTGAAACAACTTCAACAATGTGAAATTCAAACTTCATTTTGGCTACTCTTTCAACTTTTCACATAAAATCTACAAAACCACATGTAATAAGCAATTGTGACCATATCTAATAATGTAATCAAATCCTGCATGAATCATGCATAATCATACTCTAATTATAAAATACTGCCTTAAAATCATCAAATGTATGAATGGAATAACCAAAATCATCAATTTGCAAGTTATTTTGACCATTTGTAGGTTTTACAGATTTGCGGGGATGGACATGTTGTGGGCTAGAAGGCTTTGTGCATCAGAGACAAAGTGACACCATGAGGTTGAATTCTACAATAGGAATTTTGCATGCAAAATCTTGCATTACAAAACCCGTGTGATTCAATCCTGTGGTGGAGACTGGAGTCCACACATAATTTTTTTACCAGGTGGAAAACACTTAGTTTTCATCATAAGTTTGATTCAATACATGAGAAATAGTTTTGTGGAAGGTGATAAATCTTAGGTCAAATTTTAGGCTTAGCGGTCATGAAATTCCACAAACAAAATTCCGTAAATGAAATTTTGTATAGGAATTTCCACATGCGAAATACGCATGAGTTCAACACTTTTTTAGTGAAAATTCAAGATGGTCATAAGGGACGACCTAAGGGTAAAGTTCAATAATTTTTATGCCAGCTATCCCTTGTGAAATCCACAAGTTAGCACTTTAAGGATTTTATCTAAATGTGGAGGGTAAGTCCCACCAAATCCATACTGAGTGGTGTCATGGTAATAGAACTCCACAGATGGTTTTATACACGTAGGTGTAATGAAGGATTTCTGCAAAACAAAATATGTTAGTATCACATGCATGCAATATTATCCAAACAACACAATAGAATGGAAAGGAGAAATGTGAAAGAAAAGGAATGAAACTAGAACAGTCTCACCCATTTCTCTTCTCCATGACTAACTTCTATTATACCTCCTAGCTTGTTGTAATGATGGATGCCCTCAGATTTTGAGGAGCAAACTCTATATGCCTAGACCTAAACAAGACTTTGAAGGATTTATTTTAAAAGATTTATGCAAATCAAAAATGAAATCTAAGTGCAAATACTCAAATACTAATGGCTAGAATGCAAGAAATGACAACAAACAAGCAATCTAAAATGATTTTAAGAAATTCAAAATCAAGGTCCTTGAGATGAGAGCAAAATTGTCATTTTATAGAAAATGCAATTTTGCACGGATGGATGAAATGAGAGATTGAGAAAATGCTCTAGAATCAATGGTTAAGATTCAAAATGGCAACTCTCAATTAGGGTTAGGGAAAAATTCCCAAATGTGTGAATAAGATTTAATTAAATAAATTAAATCAAGAATAAATGTGACAGATGAAATTAGCAAAAATCAGAAGATAAGAAGATGGGATTTTAGAAAATCAGTAATTTTAGAAATTATTTGATTTGTAGAAGAATATTTCCATTTTGAATTAAATTAATTCAAAATGTGGATTTTGTGAGATAATGAGTAATTGATTTTTGAAATTAATTACTAAAAGAAGAATCACTTAACTATGTGAGATATTTTTAAATAATTTTTTTTATTTAAAAATAAAGAAGTGTCACATACAGCAATTAAATAATTAAAAATAATTATTTAATTTAGAAGAAGTGGTTAATTAATTAAATAAATTAGCAAATCTATTTAATTAAAAGAGAGGATTTAGGAACTAGTGACATATTGAATAAATATATTAAAATATATTTATTTGATAATTAGGAGGACATTAATGACAAAGATTAATTAAATAAAATGAGAACTTTATTTAATTAATAGTTGAGGATGGGTTAGGAACATAATTAAAGTATCATAATTATGCTAGGACGAAAAGTGGTAAAAAATAGTGCTCGCAGGCATAAGTCATTTTTAGGTGTCTACATTTGCCCCTCTTTGTCATAATGCCGCTTGTCACATTGTGACAAAGAAGATAAGTCAAAAATATGCCCCAGTGCAAAATAAGATGAGGGAGAATGATGAGGAGGGTTACGGTATGCCCCCTCGAGAGGACAGACAAATTCCAAGAACACGGGTGTGCTCTTGAAATTGAAGAGAAGACTTAGAATATAAAGAGACAAAGGGATGTTAGTGCAAAGAAAAAGATGCATGTTAGTGTGGAAGAAAATAACAAATCCTTCAAAATATTGCTATAGTGCTAGTCTACTTGTTGCTCTTTAATCATCATTGGGTGAAAATGACATGATAACTGACAAACACTATGATATGACGTAGATCAATAGTGTGCAAGGTCGAATCATCACATAGCTCAACAGTCGCAGATGAAAATGACCACGACTCATACGAGGAGCCTAGTTGCCCCTAGTCATTTTTTTATGTCCAACTGCCAAAAAACAAACAAACTAATCATGAGACATCGTTGCTTCTCTAAATCTTGGTGTGTTAGGACATCCTTGAGAAACTGGCCACATGATAGTCAACACAAACAAAAAAAAAAAAACCATCATGCTAAGTCGTTGCTTCTCGAAATTTGGAAGTCAGGACATCATTGAGAAACTATTAGTACGGTGATCATAATAGACAAGGATGATCATCATGATATATCGTGGCTCCTATGACAGAAGGAACTAATATCATAATAACCATCAAAAAGATAGATAAAGTTTTGTCAAGCGTTTTCCAAGTGTTTTAATGTTGAGATGCCATAGTTGATGAAGTCAAGGTTGCCAAATGTCAAGCGATATCAGATTCAGGAAGGACACATCCCGAATGACGTTGATATCGAGGAGATTGATTCTTGGAGTTAGGAGAATCCATCAAAATTCCAGATGATGATTTTGACAGTGCTTAGGAAGGACACATCCAAAAGCACAAAGAAAATGATGAGAGTTGTTTTTCAGAAGGACATACCTAAAGAAGAACCCAAAATTTTTCCAGTTGAATTGTCGTCATAACAGTTGGATTACATGCGCTTGCTGACATGTTGATTTGACTGAAAGAGTTGATGATACAACTTGTTGATAGATTGTCTGCTTCAAATTTAAAGACTATTTCATGTGTGTGTGAAAATTGTTCAATGAACCCTAACAGACTGACCTAGTGCGGCCTTGGGGGCTCATCGATTGATGGCCTTGCCTACGTCGTGCACTCAGAGACCTCGTAGTTCGACATGACCAATGACATTTTCCAAAGGACACAAGTTTGAATCATGATTTTATTCTGACAAAGCTAGAAGGATTAACCTAAAAGGATTGACCTAATGTCTCAAGGACTCATCAACTGATGGTCTTGCCTACATAGCAAATGCATAGAGACAACGTAGTTTGACAATGACATGGATTGACTGACATGAATGACTTTGACTCCATTTTTAGGATTTTGACATTGATTTAGATGTTTTTGTGTTTTTCTTTAGGACATTTTATGATTTTTAGGTCTTTCTTTAGGACATTTTATGATGTTTTTGGATTTTCTTCAGGACATTTTATGATGTTTTTGTCTTTTTGTCGTTTTATGAGTTTTTTAGATTTTAACGTTTAAGAGGATCGTTACAAATGCATATGACTGATGCCTACACATGAGAATCCAAGGACAAACATGATTGTGCCCCTAGTCAAGCTGAATACCAATTGACATGTGATGACAACGTTGTTTGACATGGGAAGGGCGCATCCTGAAACAATGTGAGGATGATGACGATAATGTAACAAAAGTATGGAGGTCTATAGCCGGGCCAGGAATGTAGTCAAGTAAAATCTTGGATAATGTGCTTATATGGATTAGACTCATTGCATTTGGAATGACTTGGTTAGGACTAGATGGGATGATGATTATCCTTAGACTGTTTGACAAGGGAAAGCCAAGATAGGTGATAGGCATGAAAGGATAAGAGGTGGCCTTGGTAAAGGATGGGAGACATGAGACTAAGGGAATTTTCGTATGATTTTCAAGGATTATGTCATACAAGGACAATAAGACGATGATGGTCAATGACATGATGTTTTGTGAATCACGTATGACCAAAGGATAGACATGTCAAGAATTTTCCCAAAGCATGATTTATGTGTGCCAGTTTTATGTCAAGACCGAGGTAAGTGGAAAATGTATGAAAATGATATGAATGAAATGGTCGGATGTCAATGTCAAGAGGAAGGCCTAGGAGATGAGACAACTTGCCCCCAAGTATAAAATTCCACATAGATGATTTATTTTACACATGACGCCTGTTTGTCAGGTTTTCATCATGGTACATATCTAGGGCGCTTGTTTGCCAGGTTTTCACCATTGGATGAAATTTTTTTCTTTACTATTTTCTTGAATTTTTAATTTTTTTGGTGTCACCAAGATGCCTGTTTTCTAGGTTTTCATCAGGGTGACGATTTTTTGATTTTTGATGAGTATGTGCAGGATCATGATGGGCCAAAAAGTGGCGATATGATGGGTATTTTTAGGGTATGTGGCTAACAAATTTTTTTACCCAAAATTAATGAAATGAAAATGGTTTTTAAAGGATATTCTCAGCTTTCCACCAATATAAATTATGCTTTAGTTTGAATTTAATAAATAATTATTATTCATTTTCTATTTGAATTACGAGTAAAGCATTAATTGGCAGGCTGATTGAAAAAAATCTATAGCTTTCAAACAATATCACATTTTTTAAATCCGAAATATGCATCACAATCTATGCTTTGTATATTATAGGATTAAAAAAAGAAAAAATGAATTTCATGAATTTTTGACCAAGTTAAGGTGGTTAGATGTACAATTTTTTATATTTTTTAAAAGTTGTAATAAAAAAATCATAATTAATTATTTACTTGGAAAAAAATTACAAAAAAATATGCATCACATCGAGACATGAGTACTCTACTTATATCTAAAATCTTATAAAAAATTATTATCATTTTATTGTGGTTAGGGTGGTTAGACAAACACCTACTTTTTCTTTTTCCCCTAAAATTTAAGTACTCGCATTGAAATTTCAAATTTTCACTAAATAGATTTTGTTTTCTAAAAATAAACCTAGTAGTTTAGAAACTACATTCAATTTTTTACAAATTCTATTCTTACATATTTTTGAAACAATATAGATAACTTATTCATATTTTTACATCAAGTTGCCTAACTCTGATTTTTTTGAACTTTTTGCCACTTAAGGGCCTATTTTTTCCATGATGATCCTGCACATACCCTGATTTTTTTTTGTATTTTTGATATTGTGGATAGCTTGGATGCTTTAGATGACCACTGACTGTACTAAATCCCCTGATGGTGCCGATGTAGAGAATGGTGCCATGATATGCCAATAATGACCTTGTTGAAGGAGTTGTCTTGTCAGGATCGTAGCACTTGTATACAACTGATCGATGTCATTGTGATCCTTTCTGATACTAGAGTTGGCCTTATCAAAATATGCACATCGCAATAGAGTGCCATGAGAGTCCTTGTGGTAAAGAGTTGTTGCCAAGATGTGATAGATTTGTGATGTGGGGATCATTGGACTTTAGACGAGATGTAGGGTTATGACGAATGATGGTAGACGTGGAAAGATTTTTTGGACATTTGGATGAATCACCTTTTATTCTCCAAACTTGGTATGGTGTATGATGGATTTTGGAGGGATGGTGTTTGGAACCAACACTTTTATATGCCTTGATTGATGACCATTTTGAAAGAGGTGGACATCTTTTATATGTGAGAGTCCTCTTTGCTTGTGGCTCCACATTGTGATTGACTTTTGTATTTGACTGGGTGTCTTTGTTCGATCCGTCTTTCTTTGGGATCCATTTTAATTTCATTTGTTCACTTGTCCTTTTGTTTGATTCAATGGCTTTTGAAATTTGATTTTGATCTTTTGACTTGTAAGAATTTTGTTTTTGTTGGTCCCAAAGGGGAGGTTGATTCATGATAGAATGATGGTTTATGGTGTGGGTGGACGGGGTGTTGGCAACAATCTTATGACAAGGATTTCTCATGGACTCCATTTTGACATTTGTATCTGACAAGGTTGCCCCTAGTATTGAGGAGGTACCATTGACATCATTTTATTTTTTGTCTAAGGAATAGCCAAAACCTTGATGTCTGTAATTTTCTTGAAATTGTATTGGTTCTAGAATACCTTGCTCATGTATGCCTAGTCCTTTGCCTTGATATTGCATGCTTTGACAGATTTTGTTGGCGATGGGGTATTTATTGTTTTGAAAGCAAGATGCTAACCCATCATGGTATATGTGGGCATTGCTACTTGTAATGTTCTCATCTGCGAGAAACCCTGCTCTAACAAAGATAGATGACTCTAGTTGATAAAGTGTCTTAGCTTTATTGTCATGTTGGACATATTTTTGACTGATATCTTTGGTCTGCTCTTGTGGCATGTCAAGTTTAGATAATTCTATTGGTGCTTCCAAGTTGATGTCAAAACCGTCTTGATGGTCATTATCATATAATTCCATGAGGTTAGCTATAGCTTCATCATTTGCAAATACGTCTATAGTGGAAGATTCTTGTTCTGGAGGAATATCATCAATGTGTCCCATGGAGTCAAGTGTCTCATTGTGGGAAGTGTCAATAGTTGAGGCCTTTATAAGGTTGGCAAGTGTTTGATCTTGAATGGCGTAAAGGTCAAGGAGTGGATTGTTTTGGACTTCTTGGTCAATGGTAGGGTCTTGGTCAAAGATGGGGTTGTCATGGATTTGGACTTCTTGGTCAATGATGGGGTCTTAGTCAAAGATGGCTCTGTCATGGATGATATAGTCAGAAATAGAGTCGTTGTCAAGGAGAGGTGTGTTTTGGATGTCATGATTGTCTTGAAGGACTTCATGGATGGACTTTAAGATAGGGTCATGGGATGGGCTACCTTGTTCTTGACATGAGGGTGACATTATAAGGTCATGCTTTGGGCTTTCATTTTGACATGTATCCTCAAGTTTATTAAATGGGATTTGGCTTTGGACTATGATAGAATTTTCATGACTAGATGTGGCTTGTGAGGGGGTGACTTGAAAAGGATTAATGAACAAAGGACTAAGATAGGACATGGAGACTTGGACTGGACTAGTATGTGAAGGACTAGGAGATGACATGGAGTCTTCGACTGGATTGGTGTAGGTTTGATTGAAATAGGACATGGAGACTTGGACTAGATCGATATGGTATGATGTGAGGACTTGACATGAGTTGGTAGATGGTTGATAAGGCTTGTAGACATGGACGAGATTGATGGGTGAAGGAATAGCATATGACGTGGAGACTTGGAATGGACTAGTGGACAATTGGTTTCCCTTGTTAAGGTTAGGATAAGGGTGATAAGTGGACGTTTGTTGTGGGCGAATGTCATGGAGTGACGTTTGGTAGTGAGGGTAGATAGATGGAAGACTAGGACTCATGGATTGTTGGTACGAAGGACATTGATTGTCAGTTTGGAGGAATTTTCTCCTAAATTCTAAGGCTTCTTGGTATTGACCTCTACAGAGTAAGTGGTATTCAACTTTACTAGCAAGCCTATCAATATTTTGTTGAAGGGAAGACAAAGTGGTGGATTTCATGATGTCGTCTAAATGCAAAAGTGATTGTTGACCAAGGGAAATGACCAATGCTAAGTCTAGATGCCAAATGAGGACTATGATGGACAATATTTCAGTTCTGGTTCCTGACAAAGATGTTTGAAAAAGATATTTGACAAAAATGTCTGGATTCAGATTCTTGATGTTTAATTTGTTGAAGTTTGTCTGAAAACAATTGGCAAACACATAAAAACTAGAACATGGAGTGTATGTTCAAGGATCAAACATGACCCTTTTTTTTTTGTTTTCACTAGTATTTGAACAAAAAGACACCTCAAGCAGACGGGTGTGTGCAAGAAGTTGAGTCCACTTTTTGGCCAAAAAGTGGAAGTGTTTTCCCTGATTTTTAGTATTTGACACATTTGACCTTAAAATTTGAAGCACTTAGAGATGAAATCTTAAAAAAAGTCACTAATCATAAAATGTAGTGCTCGGAGTCTAGTTTCCAAATATGTAATTTATTTCAATACCCAGATTGTACAAATTGAGTTTCAATAGGCATTTCAAAAACCACTATTTAAAAGTCATTTTTTGTACCATACCATGCACGTGTATGACATCCATATTTTGACTTAAATTATCGTATTTTTCTAAATCCTTTTGGGAAAAGTTTTATGACTCACTGAACCTTGCTCTTGATATTTTTTGTAATTTTTTATTGAATATTTTTTTTTGTTAATTTTTATTATGGATTTGTTGTTTTGAAAAATGTCATGTGACGACATGCATAAGATGACCTAAACTTATCATTTATTTATTTATTTATTTTTCAAATTGAAAAGAATTGCGAAGTTTGCTCGTGCAATCCGTTTGTCAAAATGTTATGTTGATCAAAAGTTATTCAAATAGTAAAAAACTCTGATATTTAAAGTTTATGGACCAATTTTATTAGAAATTAATTGAAAAATACAAAAAATAATTCAATTGCAAAACAAATTATATATTTAGAATCTGCATTGTTTGATCTAAAATGGGTTTTCATTTTGTCAGAAAATTTTCAAAAAAAGGTCGTCAGCCATATGTCCAAAGTCGATATTTTGCTTTGACATTGTTAGGGCTTTCAATTTGCAGGTCAAACCAGGTTGAAGGCTTAGGTTCGGACTTCCAAAGCTATTCCCGAACCGAAAACCTTGGCAAAAACCCGCCCACGATGCAAAACCAAATTCAAATTTCAAAAAACGGGATCCCGATTATAACACGGGATCCCGTTTAGTAATAAACGGGATCCCGTGTTATAATCGGGATCCCGTTTTGTTTTCGACCGTTGAAAAAGTAACGGGATCCCGTTTATAACACGGGATCCCGTTACCTTCACAACGGCTCGCGGAGTGAATTTTAATAAACGGGATCCCGATTATGGAGCGGGATCCCGTTTATTAGTAAACGGGATCGCGTTTGGTAATCGGGATCCCGTTTTGTTATAAACGGGATCGCGTTTTATAGACGGGATCCCGTTTTATATTATTTAAAAACACTGTTGACAATTACTGTCAACTCTGCAACTTTGCAACTTGACATGTACGGCCGAGAGCACTGAAAATCAATTATTTTTCATATGTTATTGTATTTACAGGTGGTCAATTTGATTTTTTGTTAATTTTATCAAAGGGAGCATCGTCTACACCATTTTTGAAGTGAAATTTGCAATATGGATTGAATTTTTCAAAGGAAGCATAAAGAGAACAATTTTTAAAGTGGAATTGTGGTAGTTTTCTATTTGTTTTGAGGAACACAAGAAGAAGAATTTTGGCGTAATAGGTATTCAACTTCCAATTTGGATTCAATATTTTGAAGTATTTCACTATTAACATTCATCTGTGCTTGAGAATTTTATAATTATGGGAGATAAATTTCGTAATAAGAGAAGAAAGACATTGACTCCTCAAGAAGTTGAAGCAAATAAAGAAAAAGAGAGACAAAGACAAAGAGAAAGAAGAATGAGAATAAAATCAATGAACGATGGTGGAGCAACCAATTCAACAACTATTGAAGATGAAAACATTGAAGATACCATAGTTGTACATGAAGCTAATTTGCAAGGAGTCAATTTGGAGAAGAATATGATTATACAAACAAGTCCTACTATGTCTTCAAATCCCTCTTTGAATGCTATGGAGAATGTTTCAATATACACAAATCCAGGTACGTCTTCAAATCCACATGTTAGTGACATGGTAAATTTGTTTGTAGAAGATTTACAAGAAGCTGGATATAATGATGTTGACATTGACTATATTCAAAGAAATGAAACTTTTATAGAATTTGTTGAAAACAAAAAAGAAAAATCTTTTGTTGCAAATGAAAATCAAAATGATCATTTTCTTGAAAATGAAAACAAAACCTATATTTTTGATGAAAATGAAAATGAAAATGAAAACCGTTTTGTTGATGAAAATGAAAATGAGAACCGTTTTGTTAATGAAAATGAAGATGAAAATGAAAATGAAAACCGCTTTGTTGATGAAAATGAAAATGAAAATGAAAACTGTTTTGTTGATGAAAATGAAGATGAAAATTTAGAATGTGATGTTGAATTTAATGAAAATACTTTTTTTAAAATTGGAAGTGGTGTTTTAGATAATCTTCCTGATCAAATTTCTTGGAGGCAAATAAGAACGCATGCGAATAGAATATACACCGAATTCTTTTATCGTAGAAATATTGCATTTCAATGTCAACTAATGATGCAATTGATGAGAATGCAAAAAATGAGGAAAGTAATGAAAAGGTTAGGCTTTTATGTTAAACCAAAAAGAAAAGATCAATCATTAAAACATGTTATGTCTACTGTTGCTAGTGCCATTCAATCTATTGGAAAAATAGTCGATCTAAAGATAAAAACCAGTAAGAAGAGCTATAACAACTGCTATAGTCAATAAACAACTTTGAATAAAAGAATGGTAAGCAATATTAGTGAAGTTTTAAAAATGCATCCTAAAATATTACTAAGAGCAGCAAAAAGAAGAGAAAGTATAGAAAATGATCCTATCAATCAATGTTGGAGTTTCAGTGGACGACTACCAAGGTTGATATAAAATTGAATGTTGAAATTAAATCTTTGATCAAAAATTTTGGCATGATAATACTAGGGTTTCATCTAATGCTAGAGATGTTTTAAAATTAAGGGTGGGGTCCAAAGTCCATGATCCTCACCCAAAACACCTATTAGATACAACACAAACTCGAATTTTATAGAAAATTTTGTAGCGATTTAGTGTTACCTGGTAATATTAAAATAAGTCAAAGGTCTTTTGAAAAATGTAAACCCTGGTATGTAAAAATTAATAAACAACGAATATCTTGTTGTTGTAAAATACATGTTCAATTTTGTTATTTGTATGATGTTTTTCGATATATACATTGTACCTTGCATTCTAACATGATTATACAGAAATGTGGTATTGATATGCCACCTGAATCAATAAGAGGGTTTATTTCAGGTTTGTGAAAATCTAATGATAGATTATTTTATTTAAGTTCTGTATTTCCTCGGACAATGCATTAATCAAGGAAATATTTCATTTTGCAGGAAATTGTTTGCATGAAAGTGTTGATCGGCGATTTTGGCAACAATTAGTAGATGTCAAAAGATTTAGGAATGTTCAGTATTCTTTAAAAGATGGAAAAATAGGAAAGCGTTGTGATTTAGTTACAGAAAAAGTTAGTGTGCATGCATTTATGAGTGAATTTAATAATAAAATTGTACCAAAATATGTTATGCACTCTGAACATGCTCGATGGCTTGATGGCCAATTTCGCGCATGTAGAAACACATTTCCAATTGGTGCTATACTTTCAGTGGTTGATTTTGCGGAGAATTATACTCTCGCTCCGCAAGAGGAAATTCAATCTTAATATTATAATTCAAAGGGCAGCTATGTTTGTCCATATTGTTTATAGACATGATGATAGCACCGGGAGGGATGATAGAAAAGTTTTGAGGGGAGTATCATTTTATTTGGAGTGACAATCGCCATATATCATCAGAGTTTGTTCAATATTGTTTTAGTATATTTTAGAAATTTAAAAAGAAAGAGGAATCTATGAAAGAACACCCTATATGGTCGACAATTGTACGGGCGTACTAAAATGCGGAATTTTCTATTGCTAAGTAGGGTCTACAAGGAACTTAATGTCCAACATATATGGAGTTTTTTTGAAGCTGGGCATGGTAAAGGAGAACATGATGGAGCTGGTGCGTGTGTCAAAAGAATTCTTGCTAGAGAACAATTAAAATTCGAGGATTCAATAAAATTTAAAAATGCACATGAGATTGTGGATTGGTGTAATAGAAAATTATCTGCACCTGGTTCAAGTGATTACTCTACAGTTCATCGATTCTTTTGGTTGGTGGAAGAAGAAACATTGTATCTAGAGTTGATTGTGATACAATTAGTGGATCTACTAAATGGCATTCATTTAGGAGTGTGGACAGCAAGCACATGGACTATTTGGACAAGGGAGCTTGCATGTTTTGCCATTTTTGTATCTCGGTGAAATTGGGAAGCTTGTGAAAGCGTATCGGTTGAAATAAAGGGCAGATCATGGATTAATTAGAAGACATAATCAATATGAAGAATCTATTAAGAAATGATCAATTGTTGCATCTCGAAGATTATGACTTGTTTCAAACCTTGTACAAGAAGGCAATTTTAATTTAATTTATTTCATTTTATTTTGCTTTATTAAGTTATTTTTTAATACTAAATTAGTTATATGGATATGCACAAGTTATTAAATCGAATTTTGTTGGCAGGACATGTGTATGCAGTTATTGCACCTCAGGGGAATGAAGAGCAAATATAATATTGGTTGGCTCGTTGTGTGGAAACTAAACATAAGTTGTTAACACCTCGAGAAGATGATGATGGCTTTCATTATCCAATAGGTACGGTGATCCCCTTAAGACACTTCCTTAAGCAAATTTTGAAAACAAGTTTTAGATCCCCTTAAGCAATTTTTTAGAACAAGTCTTTGATCCCCTTAAAAAAAAATTGAGAACTTATTTGATGATGGTTTTTGAACATGTTTTCTAATAGGATCAGTGGTGGTTGTTGGCACTTGGCTACGAAAATACTTGAGAAGAAAGAATGGTCTACCTACATTCAAAGACTATGAAACACATAAAAGATTATGCATTATTCACATTTGGTGGTGGCAACAAATATAAAACTAGAGCGGTATCATGGAAGACCTTCAAAAAAATTGCTATGGTCAATTTCTATGGAAGAGCATGAGGCAATCATAGATGCATTGCAAAAAAGAGAGGATGCAAATGGTACAATGGACTAAGTAAATACAGGTAAATATAGTTTTGGTTTTATTTTGTCCTTTTAAATACATTAAATACATGTTTCGACATTGGTCAAGTGTGTTATTAGTTGAAATTGATTTAAATTGTTCTTTTATATATCCTTAAGACATAATCACAAAAAGGATCTAGTCTATGCAAATTCAACCTAGACAACATGGAATACTTGGTAAAAACAGGTAATTATTAGTTAAACTATATTTAAATACATGTTTTTATTACATATTGATATTGCTTGGACATAAATAGTTAAAATTGATTTGTTGTCATTTTTTGTATCCTAAAGCCATCATTGCATTGATCTCATACTTTAAAACAAAAGGAGAGGATGCCTGCATTCAACCTCGAATACTTTTAAATGCAGGTACTTGAGTTATGTACATATAGATAGTTTTATATAAATTAAAATATGTATGTTTGGATGATTTCATTGATATTGCTTGTACCTTTTATATATCAGGTGGTGTGAAGACCTACCACATTCTAGGCACGAGTTTGAGATTTTCTTGAGATGGCATATCTAAATTTTGTAAACATTGTTTTGAGATGACATATATGTACATACTTACAGAACTAAACATACTGCGGTATTTCTATGTATCAGCCATATATTCTATATATTTTTTTGTTAAATGTGCATGTTTTCCCGCCTTTGAAACTTTTATATTCAATTTCTACAATC
>VDFB02039759.1:0-21770 GCA_007258455.2 Sequoia sempervirens | reverse complement strand
TAAATTGGAAACAATCCAACAGAGTCTTCATAAGTTGTCAAATCCATCATAACCAAATTAGAGCCAAAAAGTAGATTAAATAAAAGTGGAGGGAAAAATTAGGGCAACCTCCCATTTGAATCATTTTCCCTCCAAATTTTTTTTTAATATATTTGCTTTATACTTTAGAACATAATCAAATATTTCTCAAAGGGGTGTCCTGCACAAAGGGAAACTATTTTACTTTATTCATCCTTCTAAAACAATGTTAAGTTATCTTATTAGGCACCAAGGTACTTTTCGATGACCACCTACCCCCTCACTTAAGTTATTTTAAGTGACTTAGAAAAAGTGAATATTAAATAATTCAACCTTAGGCTCTCCAACGCCACCATAGAAATAACACTGCTAAGGGTACTAAGAGGCTGAGACCAGTTTCTTGAAATAGACTTACTATAAATAGCAACTACTAAAAATAGTAAGTTCTTACCAAATAACAAACTGACTAAAACATTAAAGCTCGTCGGTCAACTCCAACATTCTGCCCAAATAGGAAACCCTACACTACACTATTGCCCGGACCAGTTACTAAATATAGTACTTACTAAAAATAGTGAGTTAGAACCACACTAGCCCAAAGGAGGACATTGAAAATGGGGACATTACAGTCCTCCCTTCCCAAAGATTGTTTGTCCTCAAGTAATGCCAGAACAATCCTGCAATCAACAATCTGATCAACACTGAATCCAACAATGATCCCAGGGTCCCAAGTCAACCTAGGAGATCTGTAGCACCATCTGCTCACAACACTGTCCAACAAGATACCAACACAAGAGACCTCATGAAACCCTCCTATAATAAGTGTAATCAATTACTACATAGACATCAACTCCTCAAAAGAATGCCCCTTGAGAGAACCAAAATGTTGTGCCACGGGAGTAAACTCGAGAAGGTTAACACTGGCTCTCTCATCCTAAATGGTAGCTAAACTACAACATAGTGTGATTCTCGAGTTCCAAGTGAGTCTCAAAAAGGAACCACCATGTTGACGTTGTGCTACACTGATCACAATTGTCAAACCATGTAATGTCCCCTATTTGGGATTGCCCTAAATTTGCCTTGATTTCTTGAAGATATCCTTTTATGATGGTCTAGTGTTCATATTGCATTCTTTTTCTCCTTTTCCTGATCAATCATGGGATAAAGACATTCATAAATTTACTCATGTTTCTATCAAATAATCACAATTACTTATAAGGCTCAATAATTGCTACAAGTATCTTTATATATATATATATATATGAGCATAACATATCAGCAATGTTATAAGATAACTAGTAGCATGCATGATTTATTATTCCCCATGCAATCCATAAAAAAATAAATAACATTAAATAAATAGCATCATATATGAATTACTATTAATTAGACCATTATTTAAATCCATGATGTATTTATCAACATCATTATTTAAATGTGCAAACATTTATCTAACTTATTATTTAAATTCATAAAATACTTATCTCCTTATATTCATAAAATACTTATCTACTTTCCATCTGCCTATCTTTAAATTTTAGATGATCCACACTCTATATTTTATCTCTTGTTTTCCATTCTATCTTCTATTTCCTTCTTCCTTCTATACATATCTCATTCTCCCCCTTTTTATATCTTCACATTCAAATGAGAAGATGTATCTTTTTGAAAAGAGACATTCATTAGAAAAAACACAACCTTTTGAAATGATTATTGCCTTTTGAATACTAATTTCAAACCTTTCTAATTTCTATTTTATTGTTCTCTACACACTATTGATAGATCCCCTTTTTACATCTTCATTCCTTTACTCTTCTATCTTCTTCTTAAAATATGATGTGTATATAATAATCTTTCCCTTTCTTCCACTCCTCATTTTATATCCTTATACCTCCATGAAGAGAGGCATCTCTTTGAATAGAGATAACCCCACAAATGGACATGACTTTTAGTTAAACATTCCTTAATGATATCTCAAATTATATTCATTTTATTATTTTGTTTTGATGTGTATTATATTTTACTATTTTATTTTTAATTTATTTGTAATATTATTTATATTTATTTATAGTATTATTTATATTTATTATTTAAATGTATATTTTAATATTTATAATATTATCTCTTAATAATTATTTGATAATTATGATAGTATTTATATTAATGTATTTTATTGTGTATTGTTGATATATATTTATAAAATTACAATATTATCTTATGATGATTGTAATTATAAATATATTAAAATGATAATATTTTCTTTTATAATTTTAATATGTATTGTGTTCTTCATTTTCACTTATTTGTATGTCAGAGTGTTCTAATTTTGGGGACATGACAGTCCTCCCCTCCCAACTTTGCTTGTCCTCAAGCAAAAACATCTTAGTTTCTTCTAGGATCTCTTCTTCTAATCTATCACCAACGGTACCCAAGTTAGTTACGTTTATATATATGAGTTAAATGAAAATGTTCTATAATGATTACTCCATTTGAATGCAAATATATAAATACATTAAATGTATACTTATCTTAGATTTTCTTTTGTGATGGGGACATCACAAACCAATGTGCCCAAACTGCGCTCTCCTATCTTGGACCTCCAAAGAGTAAAAATCATCAAAGCTCATACTGAAATACCTAGAATGATCAAAGCCAATGCCATGAAATATATCTTGCCAAGGCAACTCAGAGAAGACTGCATCAATAAACTCATTGCCAATCACGATCCTGGTCAACATGAAAATCACCCTACTCAACCATAAGATATTAACCTCGGCATGACACCTCACAATACCCCAAGTATGGAGCAAGTCAATCACTGCCATGTCTCTAAAATCTACCAACTAGGAAATGCCTATGTTGACACAAACTAAAATCATAACATCAACACTCATCCTCCAAGTGTCAAAAGAATGGTCCCGAACACATCAACACACCCAACCACTAAGATCAACATGACATCATCTAAAATAATGCATATCAACCCCATGACGTAATTGCAGTGAGAATCACTCACCAAAGTGGAAACAATAAATGGGTAAATTGTGTTCGGAAAGATACTCACAACCAGTTGCCCCATTGTTGGGGTCACAAAAGAGATGAGTATGGAGGTAGCAATAGAATCATCTCCTAGAATCAAATCATCATTACCATCCAGGCTCAACCATGAATTGCCCAACTATTGAATTGAAGAAACCATCCAACGCATCTGCAGATCCAAAACCGAAGACATGTACTAGCTAATTAGAAAGTGGGCAGCAGTACTAATATTGGAACTTGACCCACTACTCCAATTTTGAGACAACTCCTCATGATTGGAGAATACACCTAGGTCCCAAACCTTACTATTTTCACCCAATGCAATGCTACAACTAGGAGTAATTCCATCATCCAACTCAAAAAGCGAATTGTCATGCGCCATATTAGTATCTACCTCAAACAAAGGATTATAAATAAACTGGAGATTATCCTCAACTCCCAAATCAAACCAATCCTTTTGCTGATCGGAACTCCTATTTTTCTAAGTTTTTGGGACAATGTGCAAGATCATACTCCTCCTGGATGAAATCAATCTCCTTTATTACCTGATTGATCTCCTTTTCCCTTTTTCTACTTGCCTTGTCCCTAAACTATTGAGTCTCATAGAGCTGATTGTTCGCTTCAAGAAGTGCCTCTTTGACACTTTCCAAAGCAAGCTTTGTGCAATTAAACTCAATGGTGAGCTCACTAATCTCTTCTCTTAACTTCTTAGACATAGACAAAGTTTCATCTACAAACTTGATGGCTATATCTCTATCATGCATCACGTGTAAGCAAGTTGTTTTAAATTCTTCCATAGAGCTCTTCATTGTATGCAAATAAGAAATGAGATATTAAGTTCACTTTGTCCCATAGATGCCTTTTGAATTAATTTTTCCACATGCATATATTTGCTGTCCAAACTTTGTAAAAAGTGCACCTCATTTTCAGCATAACCAAAAATTGTCTTTTCCAATCATGATCAAACAAAGGTGAAGAATTGTTGTTATGTTGCATGATAAAGTCAGAATTAGACTCGTACGTATTATCATAGTCTCCATTGCTATCCCAAACCACCTGAGCCTTTCCATTATCATTTTCAATAGTAAATTATGGATCCAAATCATCAAAGTCACTAAACTTCTACTCAAAGTTTGGTTGATGTGTTAATGAATCAAATTTTGTTTCAAAAATGGAACAACACCATCAATGCCATCTTCCATGCATGCATTGTGCTCTAAACTCAGAA
The DNA here is from genome assembly GCA_007258455.2 of Sequoia sempervirens. Classification (NCBI taxonomy): domain Eukaryota; kingdom Viridiplantae; phylum Streptophyta; class Pinopsida; order Cupressales; family Cupressaceae; genus Sequoia; species Sequoia sempervirens. The sequence goes on along the minus strand of VDFB02039759.1, from coordinate 17,485 downwards.
CATCATCACAATCAAAAGGAAATTCATTCCATGTAGGTTCTTCATCGTACTTAGGTGCCATCACACTCGGATCCCATGTGTTAAGAAGTTGATTGCTATTTTCACTGTGATCCTCTTGTGATGTTGTCTCTTTGAATAAATCATTCTCCAACTCTTCACTATACATGTCAACACAAGAATCTCTTTCCATAAGTTGGTCTTGGAAGTCAAAACCAAAACCACCTATGTCTTCATCACTATAAACATCTTTGTTCGATGTTTTGGAAGCCTCATCTATGTTTCCTTCTACAATACTATCATCCAAAGGTGTGTTGTTGATCTCAACATTGCCAACCAAGGTATTAGTGTCTACAGTTTCATTGGATAGCTCTAGAGATGAACTAAGGCTCTTGTCATATCCTTTTCGTCATGCACAATCTCACCAGTGGTAAACACATGTGTGCCAAAGAGGTCATCCTGGGTTCCTACCATACTGTCATGCCTGAAAATTTTACTAGAAAAACCCAACAATTTTTTTTTTTAAACACATTAAACTAATTGATACTAGAATTGTCATGATGATTACAAGCATTATTATCAATCAAGTTTATATTTTTGTCCACACATCAAGTACCAGAATATATGTTTCCTTGACTTGGTCTAATTGGTTTAATTAGAGTTTAGTTGACCCTAATATTATTGCTCCGATATTCATGTGAATTAGGGTTAATAGTCTCAATGACATTAATTCTTGAAGATTAATATAATTATATGAAAGGTATTGATGAAGATACTGGATTGATTTGCTTTGGCACTCCAATAGTACCAAGCTTCACCCTTCATGAATTACATAAACCAAGTTTACCTTATGCACTTAACATTTAAATTTAATAAGAATGAATTCCATACTATCCCTAATTCTTTTATTGCTCTCAATTACTAATATTGGCAATATTGTTGGTAGTAGAAAATTCTTCTCCATATCTAAAATTATATGCCACCTGTTGTACCCAAAACCAAAATTTTTGCTTCACTAAGGCATTTTGCTTAATTGAGTCTTAACCTTGTTAAAGTGATGTCAGAAGGTCGTTTTTGGGGTTTCCAAATATGGAGTTGGTGTCAGTGTCATGTCAGTCTGTTATTGACGAGATTTAAGAAAAATGAAAATCTGAAGGAAAATCATCGAAATTTTCTATCTCTGGAGAAGGGAGCACATTCTCAAATAGGCGCCCTATCTTTTAGGGGCTCAGATCCTGTTTTTAGGGTTTGTCACCTCCAGCAGACATTTGTCCGGCATCACGTCAGCTTCGTAGTGAGCTATCAAGCCTGCCAAACGGACCTGTTTCGAGCTAGTTACGTAAGATATAGCGCAAAACGAGGCGAAAGCGAGAATTGACTAACACTGGAGAAAAGCGTAGCTTTTGGAAAAGGCGCTCATCTTTTTGAGGTGCCAAATGTGGGTTTTTGATTGAATGCTGCCCAGGATGTTTATCTCACGTTTGTTCGAGCTTCGCGACGCATCCGTCAGTAGGCGAATCTGAGTTGCTGAAGTGCCTGAACCGGAGGTCAAACATGGGGTTAAATCTTAGTCAGAATATCAAGGAATAAGCAAAAGAGCACATTTTTAGAAAGGCTCCTAAGCTTTTCAGGTCTTTAATGCTTTCTTTCTGATGATATCAAATATTCAATGTGTCCGTGTTACGTTCAGCTTTCCGTTGCCTGTCTCCGTCAGATCAGAGGATGATTCAGCAGCTTGCAGTCGAGGTTTTTATATTATTTTTTGTCATTTCCAGAAATGGCCAAGTCTGGAGGAAAAAGCGCAACTTTTCAAAAAGGCGCCCTTGATTTTCACCCCTCAGATGATGTTTTCTGGGGAAATGTGCCTTTGCAGCTGTCATGCAGAATGAGGTCAGCTCCACAGTGAACCTGAGATCCAGTCCTGAAAGTTGATAAATCAGAAATTATGAAGGATTTATTTTTTTCCTTCGTACGAAATGCAAAAGTCAAAATTTGACTAAGTCTGAGGAAAAGCGCCAGCTTTTGAAAAAGGCTTTGGATTTTGAGCCTTCAGATGTCGCTTTTATGGATTCCGCCTCAAGATACCTTTTGATCGGCTTTTACTTGTCAAGAATGCACCTATCACCAATCAGAAGTCGGGCCAACCTGTTAGAGATGAACAGAGGTCCCGACAGAGGTTTTAGCTTAAATTTTCATCAAATTTGGCTAAGTCCGAATTGAGAGTTCAAAGTTGAATTTTCAAAGAGAGTTGAATGGACTTTAACCGGAGTTCTCGATCAGCTAGATAACGATTTCTCGGGTTCATCTTCTGCCAGATATTGGCATGTTGAGTGATCTTTCAGTTCGCATGTCGAGTTAACTAGTTTGCATGTTCAGTTAACTATCTTGCATGTTGAGTTAACTTGATTGCATGTCCACTTAACTGAAGATTATTCGTAAATGTCAACTGAAGTTCACATGCATGGCGAATTTGGTTGCAATTGTGAAGCTTTTGTGAAGATAGCGCTTCATTGAATGTCAACTGGAGTTCTAAAAAAGGACGCCATTTTTAGATTAAATTATGAATCATAAATTTTGTGAAGTTGACGCATTCAACAAAGATTGTTAACTTTAGTTCCAAAAGGGTCGCTATTTTTAGAAATGAAGCATAAGTGTGAAGTTGGCGAATTCATTCACTTCTTGAATGTCAACTGAAGTCTTGAAAGGGTTGCTATTTTTAGATTTAAAGCATAAAGATGGCGAATTCAACAAGGAATGTTAATTGAAGTCTAACTCACATGAGGCTTTAAATAAGTTTGCAACTGAAGATTGAAAGGGAAACCCTAAAGCATGGTGCTTTATTTAGCGTATCTTTGTTTTAGTTAACTAAAATGAGGTCCAATTAGAAGCCAAGCGCCATTTTTCAAGCTGTAAGTGCCTTGTGCGAATTTCAAAGATGAAAGTCTATTTATTTCAGCAATGGCGTCCATTATTTCATCATCTTTAGCTTCGAAGTTCATATTCTTCTTGAGCGACCAGCAAGTTAAAGATGCTACAGGTGTCAGAATTCAGCGTTCTTCATAGCAACGAGTTCAGATTGTTCAGAGGAAGGAAATTCTAGACTTTATTTTCACTTTGCATGCAGGTTTCATCAAGTTCCAGAGAAGAGGTTGGCAGATTTTTCAGAAGCAGACAAGCAAAACTTTCTATCTTTTGTCTTATTTCTTCTATTTCACCTTAGGTAATTTCTTCTCGCATGTCAAAGAAATTCAACACATATTCGTGACCGACTATCCGGGTTCACATATTTCAGCATTTGAAAGAAACGCATGCCTCAGATTTTTCTGAGGAACGCCTAGTCCTTCATTCTGCCTGTTTTCCCAGAATTTTCTGCGCGAAATAGTACCATATATTTTTTGAAAAAATTTGTATCACTATTGGCTGAACGTAATTGCCAAAACAAAACCATGTCTGATTCTCTCAAGAAAACCGTTCTCGAAGCTTTTAAACCCCCGCGAATTTCTCGAATTAAAGAATCTTGCATGTCAGCTAAACGACGTGTTTTCATTAATTTTGACGCTATGGGTTGTCTTTAGAATCATTTTCCCATTAAAACCCATGTCTCAGAATTTTTGGTAAAAATTATCCTCCGACAGGCTATTTTTAGCCTCATCAGGAGCCATTTTAGCTTTCCAGAGAAGGTTGTCAGAACATTGCCGTGTTCATAGTCAATGGGCAAGTTTTTCAGAAGGTAGTTCAACTAGACTGAATTCAAGACCAAATCGGTCTTAGTTCATGATTTCATCAGAGCAGCTGACAATGAAGCGTTACGCTGCAGAAGGAATAGAGATCATTTACGGAGCCGCCAAAGCCACTTAGATCTTGTGACATTATCTTCGTGAAAATGGTACCTACGCTGATCTCGAGGTTGTGCAAAGCTGAGTTCGAGAAGCTGATTCGTGATAGCCTTGAAGGAGAACCTATGGCGCCTAAGAGAATATTTCAGTAATTTCAGCCAGTCTTGGAAAGGCGACTGAAGATTGTGACGATGGCATGCACACGATTACCGAAAGTGGCAGAGAACTAAAGAAACAGACTGTTATTTTTAGCAGCATCAAAGTGTCAGATGACAGGGAGATCGATGAGTTCTTGGTCGAAGTGTTAGACCGAGTTGACATGGAGTGATCTGCCAGTTGGAACCTCCAGTTGATTTCTAGGGTTGAGTCCTGAGTGGCAGTTAACTTGACTTCCAGTCTTCAGTTCACTTGCTGACTTAACACATGCTTATCTCGTCCTTGGAATTATCAACACAGGAGTTAGGGTTAGGGTTTCCAGTTAACTGAAGGTAGTGGCCAGTTAACTTTGCTTTAAATAAGGACGTGCATGCTTGCACATGGTCCATTTTAGGTTAGATGTTTCAGTTAACTGATGGTAGCTTTCCAGTTAACTGTATAGTTTACTTCATTAGGGTTTGGCGCATATCTTGCATGCATTGCAAGAACTGTAGTGAACTCAAGGTGATTTTAGGGTTACCTACACCTTGATGTATATAAATAAGAGCTTTTGCTCATTTGTAATTAACTTTTGCTGGAGAGAGAAATATATGCTGCGCCTACCTTGCCCTCAATATTGCTCTTTTTGTATTTGTTCATGTGTCTTCGCTATTACAATTAATTGTTATGCCACATAGGGTTTCAAGAGATTGTAATGGTGAATTCTTTCTGTCTTGTGAATCTTTTATTGTTATGATTAAGCGTTATGCCACATAGGGTTTCGTAAGATTGTGATGATAAAAGCGTTTTGTGAAGTCCTTACTATGCTGATCGAGTGTTATGCCACATCGGGTTTCATAAGATTATCATGGTAAATCTTCTCATAGTTTAGATAAATCTGTTTTGTGAATTCTTTTGTCATTACGATCAAGTGTTATGCCACACAGGGTTTCATAAAGATCTTGATGATAAAAGCCGTTTAGTAAGTCTTTACTGCTATGATCAAGTGTTATGCCACACAGGGTTTCATAAGATCATCTTGGTGAATTCTTAAATCTGTTTTGTGCCCAATAAGCTTGTTTAGATTGAGATGATAGTTGCGCCACCTTGCCTTCAAGTAGAGAGTCTAAACTCGTTTATCGTTCGATAGTCATCCCTGCTCCATTTCATGCCTGCTTCTTTGAGGAAATTGATAGATTTAAAAATGCAGTTATCTTAAGCTAGTTAATGATCCTCAGCGAAACCGTAGTAACCTTAGCTGCAACGTTTCTTGGTTTCTTACCCGTGCCTCTTCCACCGAGAACAAAAAGATAGGACTTAGATTACTTTTCTTTTCCATGCATTCCAGCACAACGAGGGAGCTTCCCCTCCTAATTTGAAGAGCACTCATTGCGTAGTGTACATAGTTGTCCGTACAAACCTGCACTCCAGAGGTGTTAGATTTTACGCCAACAGTTTTCTGGCGCCCACCGTGGGGCACGAGGCAAGAAAACTTCAAGAAAAGCTAAAACGCTTTTATTTCACGGGAATGATCACACTCTGGCATCCGATTGCATGATCCACACAGAAGCAATGGATGATAACAACAATACTGCTGACAGGCGACGTCCACCCCCATTACCTTGGGGTAATAACATTGGACCTTTGGCTTTTGAAGTAAATCATGAGTTACCTAAAGGGTCAAGGAAGCGTTTTCCTCAGTTTCAAGGCGATGGAACTCAACACCCGGAGGACCATTTTTCTGCATTCACAACGGCTTGTGCTGTCTTGCACGTGGCGCATGAAGACATCGCGGTGCGTCTCTTTGTTGAGACTCTTGCGGGAAATGCTGCCGACTGGTTCAATCACTTGGCGCTAGGCAGTATCACAAGTTGGGCAACTATGAGCGAGAAGTTTTTGGCGAGATTCAAGCCCGTTGAAAGCAATCATATGTTGTTTGCCCAACTCACAAATTCAAAGATGGAGCACAAAGAACACATGAGGGATTTTGTGGCAAGATTTAATCATCTTGTTACAAGAATTTCTTCTACATTCGATCCATCACTGGAGATTCTGATAAGCTGTTTCATAAATGCTCTTCCATCAGAGATAGCCTTCTTTCTGAAGATGGCCAAAGCAACAGAGTTGAAGAGTGCACAAGAACACGCCATTGAGTTGGAGGATAATATGATCACTTCCGGCTTGATGAAAATAGATTCTATCAGATCTCCAGTTCAGCAACCGTACCAACCAAAGAGGGAATATCTTCAGCCACGGTTGCCAATATCTCCACCAAGATCAATGATTGAGGTTGCACACAGTGCAGTATTTTGTCCTTTCCATGACATTGATACACATATCGGATCCACATGTCCAGAGAACCTGAGAATGATCCAAATCATGGGATACACTGAAGTTGCTCCCAGTTCTAGTTTTGTACCAATACCAAGTTCGAAGGTTGTTTTACCACAAACGGACAACTTCGATGGCGACTCCGCAGTGGGATACTTTGATGAAGAACCCGCAAATCAAGAAGAAGAAGAATACCGTCAGTACACTCCTCCTATGTTTACACGTGATCAACACTTCAAAGCACAGAAAGAAGAAGAAGAAAGGCGGAAATCAAACGAAGAGGGTGAAGAAGTGCCTCTCACTTCTAAACCCAAATCTTCACATGCGATTACTATGCCAGTTGCTCAAGAGACGTCTTCAGCAAATTTTGACATCGTAGCTTCCATGATGAAGACCAAGGTACAAATCTCGCAACTGGAATATCTTCAAGACCATCCAGAAGAATTAGATCAGATTCTCAGGGTTGGAAAGAAGCAGGCAGTGCCCAAATCATCTACTTCAGCAGAAGCAAAGCCTGAAACGGGTCCCGGTAATTGTGTAACTCTGTCAGAGATAAAAATTGAAGACCAGAACATTTCTTGTTCTGAAAAGAGACCGACAGAGGAAATAAGGTCATGGACAATACAGTTAGATGGAGATTGTTCAGATACATTTTTAGAAACAGGGGAATTGATCATATTCCCTAAAGAACAGTTGAACCCAGTTGCACATTGCCTGCAATTGGAGTTAACTAAAGCAGAAAAAGAGGTGCTTTTGCAAGGCCTCAAAGATGCCGAAGACATGGGAATCAAACTCCTATGTGTTAAAGGTGATGTAGAGCTGATCAATGAGCCAGTCAAAGGATATTATCAGATCAGAAAGGATCACCTACGGCATTACAGAAATCGAGTTTGGAACTCGATCGATTGGTTTGAAGAATTCGACATCCCCAGGATGGACAACAATAGAACTAATACCTTCGGGGTATTAGATTTCCCATTTGCATCATATTCTGACTTTTGGCAGAGTACTTGTGCATGGATATATGAATACCTGAGAATCTTCATTCCAGAAGGATTGCCTCCTGCAATTCCTAGAAGAAGAGAAGTCAAGCCTTTCAAGCAGAAACGACATCGGTGGGAGGTTCTCCTTGCTGCCATGCAGCAGACAATATCCAAAGCACTTCATTCCTTCAGGGGTGGAGTGATTTTCTTTAAGTAATTTTACCTTATGCTTTATCGTTATGTCGTTTTGTTTTTCCCCGTTTTGTGATGTTATGTCGTGTTTTAGGTGATTTACGTAGTCTTGTTTTAGGTGATTTTTAGGTTAAGTTTTTAGGAACTTTATGTTTTAGGTGATTAGAAAAGTCCTGACTCCATATACCCAACTTATAAGTCACTGGTCTACGAAACACCGAGATTCTAGGGATCTCCTATGCCGTAAGTATCCGACATGGTCACCAGACAGAGCCTAATGTTGTACCCAAAACCAAAATTTTTGCTTCACTAAGGCATTTTGCTTAATTGAGTCTTAACCTTGTTAAAGTGATGTCAGAAGGTCGTTTTTGGGGTTTCCAAATATGGAGTTGGTGTCAGTGTCATGTCAGTCTGTTATTGAAGAGATTTAAGAAAAATGAAAATCTGAAGGAAAATCATCGAAATTTTCTATCTCTGGAGAAGGGAGCACATTCTCAAATAGGCGCCCTATCTTTTAGGGGCTCAGATCCTGTTTTTAGGGTTTGTCACCTCCAGCAGACATTTGTCCGGCATCACGTCAGCTTCGTAGTGAGCTATCAAGCCTGCCAAACGGACCTGTTTCGAGCTAGTTACGTAAGATATAGCGCAAAACGAGGCGAAAGCGAGAATTGACTAACACTGGAGAAAAGCGTAGCTTTTGGAAAAGGCGCTCATCTTTTTGAGGTGCCAAATGTGGGTTTTTGATTGAATGCTGCCCAGGATGTTTATCTCACGTTTGTTCGAGCTTCGCGACGCATCCGTCAGTAGGCGAATCTGAGTTGCTGAAGTGCCTGAACCGGAGGTCAAACATGGGGTTAAATCTTAGTCAGAATATCAAGGAATAAGCAAAAGAGCACATTTTTAGAAAGGCTCCTAAGCTTTTCAGGTCTTTAATGCTTTCTTTCTGATGATATCAAATATTCAATGTGTCCGTGTTACGTTCAGCTTTCCGTTGCCTGTCTCCGTCAGATCAGAGGATGATTCAGCAGCTTGCAGTCGAGGTTTTTATATTATTTTTTGTCATTTCCAGAAATGGCTAAGTCTGGAGGAAAAAGCGCAACTTTTCAAAAAGGCGCCCTTGATTTTCACCCCTCAGATGATGTTTTCTGGGGAAATGTGCCTTTGCAGCTGTCATGCAGAATGAGGTCAGCTCCGCAGTGAACCTGAGATCCAGTCCTGAAAGTTGATAAATCAGAAATTATGAAGGATTTATTTTTTTCCTTCATACGAAATGCAAAAGTTAAAATTTGACTAAGTCTGAGGAAAAGCGCAGCTTTTGAAAAAGGCGCTTGGATTTTTGAGCCTTCAGATGTCAGTTTTATGGATTCCAGTCTCAAGATATCTTTTGATCAGTTTTTACTTGGCTCTGCAATGCACCTAGCAGCCAGCCAATCAAAGAAGTCAATCAACCAGTGTCAGAGGATGAACAGAGGTCCCGACAGAGGTTTTAGCTTAAATTTTCATCAAATTTGGCTAAGTCTGGAATTCGCTTGAGAGTTCAAAGTTGAATTTTCGAAAGAGAGTTGAATGGACGCCTTAACTGGAGTTCTGACTGCAGTTAGACTGAACGATTTCTGGGTTGTCATCTTCAGTTCGTATATTGGCATGTTGAGTGATCTTTCAGTTCGCATGTCGAGTTAACTAGTTTGCATGTTCAGTTAACTATCTTGCATGTTGAGTTAACTTGATTGCATGTCCACTTAACTGAAGATTATTCGTAAATGTCAACTGAAGTTCACATGCATGGCGAATTTGGTTGCAATTGTGAAGCTTTTGTGAAGATAGCGCTTCATTGAATGTCAACTGGAGTTCTAAAAAAGGACGCCATTTTTAGATTAAATTATGAATCATAAATTTTGTGAAGTTGACGCATTCAACAAAGATTGTTAACTTTAGTTCCAAAAGGGTCGCTATTTTTAGAAATGAAGCATAAGTGTGAAGTTGGCGAATTCATTCACTTCTTGAATGTCAACTGAAGTCTTGAAAGGGTTGCTATTTTTAGATTTAAAGCATAAAGATGGCGAATTCAACAAGGAATGTTAATTGAAGTCTAACTCGCATGAGGCTTTAAATAAGTTTGCAACTGAAGATTGAAAGGGAAACCCTAAAGCATGGTGCTTTATTTAGCGTATCTTTGTTTTAGTTAACTAAAATGAGGTCCAATTAGAAGCCAAGCGCCATTTTTCAAGCTGTAAGTGCCTTGTGCGAATTTCAAAGATGAAAGTCTATTTATTTCAGCAATGGCGTCCATTATTTCATCATCTTTAGCTTCGAAGTTCATATTCTTCTTGAGCGACCAACAAGTTAAAGATGCTACAAGTGTCAGAATTCAGCGTTCTTCATAGCAACGAGTTCAGATTGTTCAGAGGAAGGCAATTCTAGACTTTATTTTCACTTTGCATGCAGGTTTCATCAAGTTCCAGAGAAGAGGTTGGCAGATTTTTCAGAAGCGGAACCAACCAAAACTTTCTATCTTACATCTTATTTCTTCTATTTATACCTTAGATACTTTCTTCCATGTCAAAGAAATTCAACATATTCGAGAATCGATCATCACGGGTTAGCATATTTCAGCATTGCATGCGGCCCATCTTAAGATTTTTTGAGGGAAATGCAAGTGAAAGTCTTCATTAAAGCTCACGTGCTTTTTCAGGAATTTCTAACATGTAGATTTAAAATCACATCTTTTTGAAAATCTCATCATTTGGGTTTGTTCAGAATTCCGTTGTGCACAAAACCCATGTTCCAGATTTTCTCATGAAAAATTGCCCCAGGAAGCTCTTGAACCCCTGCAGTTCTCGACTCTTTGCATGTTAGGCTAAACGGCGTTTTTTCACTATTTTGACATTGTGGGTTGTCTTAGAATCATTTTTCGGACAAAACCCATGTCTCGGAATTTTTGGTGAAAATTATCCTCCAACAGGGATTTTTAGCCTCACCAGGGGCCATTTTATCTTTCGAGAGGAAAGGTTGGCTGAGAACATTGCACGTGTTCATAGTCAATGGAGGCAAGTTTTTGAGAGTAGTTCCAACTAGGCCCGAATTCAGACCGTCGGTCTTAGTTCATGATTTCATGGAAGCGGTGACAATGAAGCGATTCTGGCTGAAGGAATAAGATCATTCACGGAGCAGCCAAAGCCACTTAGATCTTGGCGTATCTTAAGTGAAATGGGTTACCCTCTGTTGATCGAGAATTTGTACAAAAACTGAAGTTAGCTGATTCGTGAAATGTATGAGAGAAGGAGAACCTATAGGCGCTAGAAGAATATTTGATAATTTGGCCGTCTGGAAAATGGCCCGAAGATTGTAGCGATAGCATGCACCACGATTAAGAAAGTGGCGAGAGAACTAAAAAGCGGTATTGTGCAGCATCAAAGTGTCGGAATGTGAAGTCGATGAGTTCTTGGTCGAAGTGTTAGACCGAGTTGACATGGAGTGATCTGCCAGTTGGAACCTCCAGTTGATTTCTAGGGTTGAGTCATGAGCAGCAGTTAACTTGACTTTCAGTCTTGAGTTCACTTGCTGACTTCACACATGCTTATCTCATCCTTGGAATTATCAACACAGGAGTTAGGGTTAGGGTTTCCAGTTAACTGAAGGTAGTGGCCAGTTAACTTTGCTTTAAATAAGGACGTGCATGCTTGCACATGGTCCATTTTAGGTTAGATGTTTCAGTTAACTGATGGTAGCTTTCCAATTAACTGTATAGTTTACTTCATTAGGTTTAGGCGCATAACTTGCATGCATTGCAAGAGCATGTGAGTATTGAACTCAAAGGTGATTTTAAAGTTGCACCTTGATGTATATAAAATAAGAGCTTTGCTCATTTGTAATTAACTTTTCTTTGGAAATATATGTAGCCTACATGCCCTCAATATTGCTCTTTTTGTATCTGTTCATGTGTCTTAAGCTATTCTGATTAATTGTTATGCCACATAGGGTTTTAAAGAGATTGTAATGGTGAATTCTTCACAATCTTGTGAATCTTTTATTGTTATGATTAAGCGTTATGCCACATAGGGTTTCGTAAGATTGTGATGATAAAAGCGTTTTTGTGAAGTCCTTACTATGCTGATCGAGTGTTATGCCACATAGGGTTTCATAAGATTATCATGGTAAATCTTCTCATAGTTTAGATAAATCTGTTTTGTGAATTCTTTTGTCATTACGATCAAGTGTTATGCCACACAAGGTTTCATAAAGATCTTGATGATAAAAGCCGTTTAGTAAGTCTTTACTGTTATTATCAAGTGTTATGCCACACAGGGTTTCATAAGATCATCTTGGTGAATTCTTAAATCTGTTTTGTGCCCAATAAACTTGTTTAGATTGAGATGATAGTTGCGCCACCTTGCCTTCAAGTAGAGAGTCTAAACTCGTTTATCGTCCGATAGTCAATCCCTGCTCCATTTCCTCATCATTTTCTTGAAATTGGATGGAACATTTAAAATGGATTAGCTTAGTTGTAGTTAATGATCTGCGAAACCCGGAAAATCCTGCTTCTAGCGTTCTTGGTTTTCTTAACCTTGTGCCTCTTCGGTGAGAACAAAAGATGGGACTTAGATTACTTTTCTTTTCCATGCATTCCAGCACAACGAGGGAGCTTCCCCTCCTAATTTGAAGAGCACTCATTGCGTAGTGTACATAGCTGTCCGTACAAACCTGCACTCCAGAGGTGTTAGATTTTACGCCAACACCACCCTATAGATGATAGTATTAATTTTTACTTTAATTACTTGACGATAAAATATTATTAAATAGTTGATAAAGCAATGATAATGATTTCCTTTATCCAATTTTCATCGTTAGAAAAAAAACATTTTAACTAAGCAACATTTAATATCATTACTTCTTGGACTATTAAGCCATAATAATTTAGGTATTACACATGATTAGTGATATGGATATTCAGACACCCCCCCTTCATTATATTCTCCACAAATAAATTTTAGAATTAAAAATGTCATACCATAATTAAATGTGATTATTAGAGATATTAATGTTTAATGTTGACCTAAAATAATTATGCTAACTGAATTGAGTTTAACATACACAATTATTATTTAAATACTAAATTATGGAAACATTCTTGTTTAGGTGGTAGCAAGCTTCAACAATATTATTATTAATCAATGAGTAAAACCATTGTGGGACCAACCTTTCAGCAAATATAATTTTATTGATTTAACATTTTGTAAGCCAACCACTGATACACTACAAATGTGAATTTAATATATGTTATTTTTAAAATAAATTTAATTAGATATCCTAATCTTTCCAAAACTCTTAATTTAAAATTATTTATTCATGACACTTTTTAATTAGGTTACTCTTAATATAAGAGTATTTGTTTTTTGTTTTCTTTTTTTGTTTTAAATTTTTATATGGTATTTACATAAATTATATGTTCTAAAAAGATATTAAATAAAAATCTTCATGAATCATATACCTAAGTTCAACAAAAAAAAATAAAAAATCATGGGAGAATTCTAAAAGAAAATCTTAGATCAAATTATATTTTATTTAATTATTACAAAGTAGCAGTCTTGCATTTGAGTTTTCAAGAGTATCGTGCTCAACATTATTGATAGTTTGGCTTGGTGGAAGGTGAGAAATGCTTTTGTAACCAGGCATGCAAAATGTGGAATCATAGGCAGAAAGAATGGACAAGCTGCAAAAAAAAACTTTAAATACTTTTAGGAAATTCTAATTAGCAAGTGTACAGCCACAACTTTTGCCAGCAGCCTCTTGTAACTGGGAGTTTTGGAATAGGCTTGAACTTCCAGATTAAAGATTGATTCAATATCTATGCTTGAATCTTAAATGCTCAGGGCATTAGGCATGTAATTTAGCTCAGTTCTGTGGAGACTTGCTGCTGTTTTTTTTTTCTTTAATTTTGTTTTTTGCTGCTGCTGAGTGAAACATTATTGATATTTTAGTATGCTGCCAGCAATCTTCAATTTGCATTTCCAGTTGCAATTTAGTTATTACTTTGCAACTAATACATGTCGTGGGAATTAATTTAAGCTTCTTGGAAACTTAACCTATGCAGTACAATTCCTAATTTGAATCTTCACTCCCAGGCAATATTGACGCTTGGGGGAAGGTATCACAAATTGTACAACTTAAATGGTAGAATTGACACAAGAAAAATAATGAATAAAAAGATTGCATTTAAGGAAGGAGATATGTTGCAGACTGGTGGCATGGCTAGGAAATTCCATCATAGATTTGGGTCAGTTTAGTGTTCTTAACCTGCCGGCAATGGCACGTATAAATACATGTACGAAAAAGAGGGAGAGAACAGATAGATTTGAGTTGGACCCTTCACCTACCCTTCTGAAGTTGAATTAATTTTTCAGCATTGATGAAGATCACATCATATCTTAGTTTCTCTGACGCCATTAAGGCCATGCAGAATTCCTTTCTAACTCGTTTCTTCTGGCAGCAAGGGAAACTTTCTTGTTGAATAGCCCAAATATGACAATGTTGAGGCGTGTTAGCTACGCAAGTAAGGTATGATGGAGGTGACTGATACAGATGAATTGCTGGCAATTAATTTCCCTTACAATAATGAATGAGGTTTGCTTCCACACCATGCCCAACCAAAATTAAAGCAATATTTGACTAGCAACTCCCCTAATTTTATTTTTATTTTTTTTCCTGGCACGCCACCAAGTATGCAATATTAGACCTGCCATAATTTAGTCTAATTAATATGAAAGGATTGACAACGTTCTATGCAAGAAGGTTGTTTTCACCACTACAACCCGAATAAATTTGCAGTCAGTTGGGTAGATCCTTACCCATCGACTCTGGTAGGTTAAGCTTCAACATTTAATTTATTTTATTCTTATTCAATTATCTTGGTTGCTAACCGACTTATATTTCAAATAATAATAATATAATTTCTATTAGAAGTTGTTGCCGTAACTATCAAAGGTTGAGCATATAAATTAATATGGGATGATTTAATACTATAAAAGCCAACAATGTTATTCTCATCCGCTAAGGTCCATTGCCAGCACAAAATATGTGAATATGAATGAAGCTGTAGACTTTGAAGCTGCCAGCAACTCGTTACAAACAAACCCCATGGTAAAAGCCGACTCACCTTTGGGAAAGAGATTATTGGAGCAGATTTACAAGTTTTATCGCTAAGCATTAGCCGCCATAAGAAGGCACCAGCATAAGTTCATCGAATAAGGTCAAGAAATTGTATTCTAAGCAATATCGGAAGCAGTTTCAGACTATGTGGCAGCTATGAATCAGTTTTTTCCTACTGGCAACAGTGAGAAGGAGATTTGCAAAAATATAATACATATATTCATAGTCACATAATTGGCCTTGGCATGGCCACTCAGCACCCAACATTGTCTGGTCGACTACGCGTGTTTTATTTCCAATAAAATAAAACTTAGATCTCTTTTATTCGTTCATTTATTCACCTCTGCATTATCACAGCTTAAATGTTTTACTCACCCCTTGTTTATAGTTCCAGTTTAAATAACCATCCAACCAGGGAATACTCAATATCGATTTTCTCTTCTTCACTTAAAATGTCATGAGGATGCTTTCCCAACGTGCTAGGTGTTTTTTTTCTTCAATATTGTTTTACGTTATATTTATTTTGCAGGTGTTTTTTTTTTTTCTCTTCATGGTTTCATCTTGTTGATCTATAAGAAGTGGATTTTTTTATTTTTATTTTTTTGGGAAGAAAAGTAATATTCTATATATGAATGAATACACTCATAGTAATAAGGATTATATGATTTCATACAAGCATGTTTAAATAAAATCTTCCAAGATAACCAAGAGTGCTCATCCCATATGTCATGTCCCCTTCTCAGTGACATCTCTCAGACGACAGGATTGGCCTATCATACGACCCTCGTAGGCCGATGGACTGGATAGAGGGTCACTTGAACATGAAACACGGCCGGTCAGCCCGAGGGATTGTCGGTTATCTTCGTTAAGCTCAATGCGGAACTATTTACTTGAAATTGCCTATTTTTAAGCGGTTCTGGCGAGAGCGATGTAGGACCCGCGCTGCTGGCTACTCGATATGGGCTGTGGCATCCGGGGAATCCGTTGAGTTAAAACGTCGGCATCGGTGGTTGATCATCGGGGTTAAAAGCTTGAGGGAGATATTAATATTTGATATTGATTAAATATTAATTGATGCCGTTTACTGTATAAAGTTATAATTTAATATTATAGCAAGTGTTTATTCATGAGAATTGGCCATCATGAAAGAAAGGGGCGGTTGACATTTTAAATAATATTTTAAATATTCGATTGGAGAACTATGGAAATTGAAAATATTAAAATATGAATATTTCATTAAAACCCTATTTTGTAGCAAATCGCACTTTTGAGGTTATTTGAGGATTTTGCATTGGGAAGTGAGCCATTATGAGATTATTGAGTTTTGATATTGATCAATTTTGGTCTGAGCCTGAGACTTAGGGTTTCACGTTCGATTCCTTGGAGAACGAGCCATCTCCAGCGGAAAGCAATTCAGAGAGTGTGCAATATCACTTGATTTATTGCCTACAGAGGTTTTCTTATTCAGAGAAAACTACAGAGCTTCAGAAGAATCAATATTGTCAGAGTTCATCAGTGCTTTGCATTCAAAGATCATCCAATAACCTGGGCGCACCATATTCAGAGACATTGATATTGTTTTGGGAGAAGTCCGTACAGCATTAAATGCAGACCTGACAGGCCGTACCTTTCTGTCAGGGCCGTACCTCTTCAAGCACGTGTTTTCTTCCTTCAAGAGAAACGCCTCTCTATACTGCATCAAACCCACTTCATTGAAGGCGCCTACAGTGTTGAAGACATATGCATTCATCAGAAAGCAGGAGAAGAGGATTCATTAATTCTGCCGTACCATTTATACCTTCAGCCGTACCAGAAAATACAGGTTTTTCTTCAATACAAAAATCATTATTTCCTCTTGCATGTTAGCAGAACATTTTGTATTGAGTCCATTTGAATAAATAAGCAAACGTCTTCTATCTCTATTGTATTTTCCATATACATTGAAGATCTAGTATTTTATTAAGAATTAATTATAAATTTCTGGTAAAGCCGTACCTTTGCATTTATTGTTAAAAATCCAAAAATTGCAAAAAAATCACAAAACTTCAGAAAACGTCAGGAAAACTAAAAAATATCAGTCAGAGCAGTGTCAGAAGGAAACCTAGGGTTTCTACACCATATCAAAGAAGTTGCATCTATGTCTACATGATATTTTCTTCAACAAAACAAAACAAATAAAATAAAAATAACTCTTTATTTCAGACATTACCTTTAACACAATATCATGAAGTATTTACCGTTCCACATTATAATTGCACACAGAAATAAATGAGTACCAAACTAATATTCAAAGACCTGCTCTTTTTCCATTTCTATCATGTTACAACAAAACATTAGCTTACCATATTACAACCAAATTTATAGAAATACAATGGACACCAACTGATTAAGGCTTGCTCTCCACCCTACCGTAATGGCATCATGGAGCCTCTTGGGCTCTAGCCATACCCCCGAGCAAGGAATTATTTTAGCTCCAAGATGATGAATGGAGTCTTTTCAACTTTTTACAAAGAAATGAAAATAACATAGCACCAAATTTCATGTTTCTAACTTCTCTACTTTGTTTTCAACCATGAACCATACAATATGTCACCCTCTTACAACAATAAAAAAATAAAGGAAATGATAGTAGGGAGAAACTTATCTTTTTTTTCTTTTCTATGAGGGGATTAAACTCTCTATCCTTCTTCCTTTCCAAGCCAAACCATCTTGATCACTCTACCATCTCCATTAGAGTTCTCCAAAAAGAGAAGTGGGTAACACCCCACTCATTCTTCTTCTTCAAAATATATAGAGTTTCAACTTGCAACTCTTGGATGGGGATGTGTGGAGTGTCCTTTCCTCCATAAATGAGGGTCCTTTCCT
>VDFB02039758.1:0-27575 GCA_007258455.2 Sequoia sempervirens | reverse complement strand
GTACATTGGAGTTTGTGCAAAAATAAATAAGGCTTGTTTTGGGTGGTTTAGGGATTGCATCTTGGGCGCCTGCATCAGTATAGTAATCTGCATTTGATCTTTCGTCAATAGGATGTGTTTAGAGTGAGTTATGTGCATTTTAATGAGTTTTCATGCTGCTGTTCTGTATCATTTCTGTCAAAAACAGTCACATCAGATTTGAGAAAGTTCATTGGTGTGTGAGGAGTTGATATTCAGTGAGCTTGGGAGTGTGGAAAGGAGTTCTTAATTTGATATAGCTTCGAAAGGATTCTAATCTTAAGATATTGACAAACTCTCTAATTTATTGTAAGCTGAACAGTAGTACTGTCAGCAATTCTCTCCTCTCATTTGGTATTTACTTGTACTGCCCACTGAATAAGTGGAAGAGGCTGGCTTGCCGCCTTTACTTTCTTGCATTGTAATTTCCTAAGTCTCCGCCATATGGTCGCCTCTTATCCATCACGGATTGAGTAGCACATACTTGGTGTTGAGCTCTTTTCAGTATTGCAATAGATAGGGATCCTCTGACCGAATGCTCGTCGTTCGCCGGTGCATCTCTGGTTAGAGTTCTTGTTCAGCATTTACTTTGAGATCCTCTGACCAATGCTCACACCTTGCCCGCATCGGGATCCTGGTGTACATTCTGGTTAGAGTTACTTTCTGCATCGTTTTGGTTTATGCTAACCTTAACGGGTGCATGTTGCATTGTAATCTTTTATGAAAAAACACAAAAAAAATTGGTCCGGTTCATTACAGTGGTATCAGAGCCATGATTCTGCCAACCTGTGCCCAACAGTGATTCAGTGGTCAGATGAGTGACAGTGATTGCAGATACTTCACCAGAGGTCAGGCCAGAAGACAACAGATACAGCTTCCGTCAGTGCCAGAAGCAGATACTTTTTCAGAGGCCTTGAGAGAAACTGGAATAACAGTGGATACGGGTAAAACAGTTGAGAACATGTCAGATAATCTTAGGACAGCCATGGAAGAGAAGGATGCAAGGATGGAAAAGAATTTTGATGGAATGATTGAGATGATGTCTCGATTACTTGCTAAAATGGATCAGCAAGCTACTCAGAACCATATTCCGAATCAAAACCATGCTACAGGAGAAAGCAGTGGTGTCAATGGAAACAACGGGCATAATGGAAACAATGGTAATGGAGGCAGTAGAACCATTGGACAGCATGATGCCATCTCTAGCGGATCAGCCTCTAGACCGCTCTTTCCTACATTCACTCCAAGAGAAGAACAACCAGTTGAAGCTTCCGTTCCCTTGGTAGACGATGCCCGACAAGCCTATATGGAGTATGCTACCCTACCCCCTGATCTTAGGAACCAATGGTCCTTTGATCAATTCTTGAATCAGAGGGACAAAAGACAAGGAAGAAGAGTTGATAACCGAGCTAATTGGGTTCCTAGAACCGATTTCCATCAAGCCTTAGGGAAGGTAACATTGGCTCACTTCGATGGAAGTGATACGTGTTCAGCAAGATCATGGGTTCAGAAGTTAGACAACTACCTTTCACTTCGTCCCATGCCAGAAGAAGATGCCATCAAGTTTGCAACACTCCATTTAGAAGGAGCTGCCCATGAGTGGTGGTACCATGGTTTGGTCACACTTGGCCATAACCTTATTCGAACCTATGGAGAATTCACCAACAAGCTGATTGAAAGGTTCGACACTAAGGATCCTGAAGTAAGATTTCGCGAGCTTGCACAACTCAAACAGCATGGCTCCTTGGATTCTTACATTGCTGATTTCCAGAGGCTTTCCGTGATGGTGCCCAACATCACTGAAAGAAGATTGGTTGTGTTGTTTTCTGAAGGTTTGGTTGAACCCTTGAAAGGATGGGTTAAAGCTTTCGATCCACCAAGTCTTGATGAGGCAATCAAGAAGGCTCGTAGTATGGAGTTGTCAGCCCCTAGGCCTAAATTCCCGCCTAAGCCTTTTGGCCACAAGAAGGATAAGGATAGAAGACATTCTTCTAATCAGCACAAGAAGTTCCCACCTAAATTGACTGAAGAGCAACGTGAACAGCTCAGAAAGGAGGGCAAATGTTACACATGTTTAGAGCCTTGGACTAAAGGCCATAGATGTCCTGGAAGAGGGCGTTATAATCAAATGGGAACCTATTCAGATTATGAATCAGCATCTGATATGTCTGATCAGCAGTCTTATTTTGGGGACAGCGAGGATGAAAGAGCCACAGAAGAGTCCGATCATGAGCAAGGAGTTGGGGGCCCCATTGCCCAACTCTCTAGTTTCCAAAAGAACGAATCTTTCAAGGTTCGTGGTGGAGTTGGAGGCCATCGTATTGTTGCATTAATTGATACTGGTGCAAAGCATAACTTCATTGATGAAGGTGTGGTTGCAAAGAGAGGTCTCAAAACTGAAGAATTTGAAGGCTTCAAAGTCATGGTGGCTGATGGGTTTCACATTTCCTGCACACGAAGAGTTCCTAACATGTCTTTGCAGTTGGGAAACTATGAAGTCAAAGATGACTTCTATGTGGTTACTATTGGTGACACAGATGCAGTTTTGGGCATACAATGGTTACGCTCACTGGGTGAAATCTCTCTCAACCTACAAACAATGGAGCTCAAGTTCCAATCTGAGGGCAAGAGAGTTGTTTTGAGAGGAATGTCTAATGGTGGTCCTCGTATAGTTTCTTTCAAAAGGATGGAAAGGCTGATTAGACATGACCAAGTGGAGTGGGCTGCGGAATGCATGGTTCTTCCTGCCAGTCCAGTTGAGACCAAGAGGGAATATCCTCCTGATATTCAATCCATACTCACCAAAAGGAGTAAGGTGTTTGCTGATCTACCACCTGGGCCACCACCTAAAAGAGGTGCTGAGCATGTTATTGAACTTAAGGAAGGGGCCAAACCAGTCATTACAACACCGTATAGATATCCTAAGAAGCAGAAGGACGAAATTGAGAAGAACATAAGAGAACTCCTGGAGATGGGCTTCATTCGCCCTAGCAAGAGTCCCTTCGCTTCAGCTGTGGTTCTTGTGAAGAAGAAAGACGGCACCATCCGCATGTGTGTTGATTATCGTGCCTTGAATCAAAGCACAATAAAAAATCGGTATCCTATTCCTCGGATCGATGAGCTCATTGATGAGCTACATGGTGCTAAATTCTTCTCCAAAATTGATTTGAGATCGGGTTACTATCAAATCCGGATGAGGGGCTCAGATGTTGAGAAGACGGCATTCAGATGCCACTATGGTCATTTTGAGTTCCTAGTCATGCCCTTTGGTTTGACTAATGCTCCAGCCACCTTCCAGTCTTGTATGAACAGAGTTTTCCAGAAGCAGTTGAGGAAATTTGTGTTAATTTTCTTTGATGATATTCTCATCTTCAGCAAGACGCGGAAGAACACCCCTGCTAACTTTTGGAGGAAGTGCTTAGCATTCCTTTAAAATCGAAAGAGTTTGTTTGGTAAAAAGAGTCCAAAGTTCAACGAAGGAGCATGCCCACCCTACCATACAATCACAAATATAAACGAAGGTTGATCCGTGAAAAGATAAGGCTATAGTAGATCACACCCGTGAAAATCTGACCCAGATTTGGAAGGGATTCCGGGTCTTGTGGTTTCTATAGAAGGTCTCAGAAGGGGTATTCCCCTCAAAAGTGTTGTTCCCTCTTACCCAATCTCTGCCCAAAGGGGGCTTTCTCATGGTCGTGAAAGCTCAAAGTAAGTTTGATAAGTTCAAGAAAATCATGAGTTCTTGTCCTGTATTGGCCATACCAGATTTCTCCAAACCTTTCGAGTTACAGTGTGATGCATCAAGGGAAGGTATTGGGGCTGTTTTGATGCAAGAGAAGCATCCAATTGTATTTGAAAGCAGAAAATTAAGAGGGGTTGAAAGGACCTATTCTATCTATGATAAAGAAATGCTTGCAATCATGCACGCATTACCAAGTTCAGACAGTATCTGGTGGGGAGTAAATTCGTGGTCAAAACTGATCACAACAGCCTCAAGCACTTTATGCATCAGAAGGACTTGAATGAGAGACAGCAGAAGTGGGTGAGTAAGCTACAAGCTTACGATTTTGACATTGAGTATGTCAAAGGGAAGAATAACATTGTGGCTGATGCTTTGTCCAGAAGGCCTCACTTGAGCTCATTGTGTGAGCTTAATGCTGATTGGAAGGAGTTGTTGCTTGCTGATTATGCCAAAAATCAGTTTGCAACCAGCGTTATTGAAGGTACTTTTCATGATGAAAGGTACAAGGTAGTTGATGGGCTGATCCACTACAAGGGAAGAATCTTCTTGGTGGCTGATTCCAAACTTAAGAAGAAGATTTTGGTGACTTTCCATGACAGTCCACTTGCTGGTCATCAAGGGTACTTCAAGACATACAAGCAGATTCGAGAGAGATTCTCTTGGAAGGGGTTGAAAGATGATGTTCAGCGTCACATCAAGGAGTGTAGTACTTGTCAAATGAATAAAAATGAGCACTCTCTTCCAGCTGGTCTACTGCAGCCACTTCCCATTCCAAATCAAAAATGGGAGAGTATCTCTATGGATTTCATCACCGGGTTGCCTAGGGCTCAAGGCAAAGATTGTATTTATGTTGTAGTGGACAGATTGACCAAATTCTCTCATTTCTTTGCCATCACAAGCACATTTACAGCAGCTCAAGTTGCAGATTTGTTCTTCCATGAAGTGTTTAGACTGCATGGGTTGCCTAAAAATATTGTGAGTGATAGGGACAGCAAGTTCCTAAGCACCTTTTGGCAGGAAATTTTTAGAATGAGTGGTACGGTGCTTACTCCAAGCACTAGCTATCACCCACAAACGGATGGTCAAACGGAGATTGTGAACAAGTGGTTGGAGGGCTATCTCAGAAATTATGTCTCGGAACAGCAAAGAGTATGGGTAAATGGCTCCAATTTGGGAGTATCATTGCTACAATTGCTCTTTCCACATGCTCACAAAGATGTTCCATTCATGGCCCCTCTAGAGTTACGCTGAAGAGGTTCCAATCTTTGGTGAGATTTGTGTTTTTATTATAGTAAAGCTCCCTGCCATGGGATTGGTTGCATAGAGCCAAGAAGCATGTTTTGAAATCTTTAAAGGACAAACCTTCACCGGCACAAAAACAAAGTTGAAACATGCACGATCAGAAGGCCATGGTTGGAGCTTCATTTGAGGCCAGGACAGTATACCCGCTTCAAAATTTACAGACAAACGTCTACACTTTAATAAAGAGTGGAAATGAAGCTGAACCCTACTGCATGGACCATCCAAAGCTGTTAGGCTGGAGCGTGGCATGAATTGGAACTACCTTCGAGTAGTAAGGTCCACAATGTCTTCCATGTGTCTCGCCTCAAAAAGGCACTTGGACACAACGTTGTGGCTTCATCACAGTTACCTCCTTTGGATGAAGAAGGGCAGTTGACTCTGGTTCCAGAACAGATTATTGATTTCAGAGAGCGTTCCCTGAGGAGGAGAACAATCAAAGAGTATTTGGTAAAGTGGAAGAATTTACCATTGGAGGATGCTACTTGGGAGGATGAGGAGATTCTACAAAGATTCAGAGACTTACATTGCTTTGAAAAGTGCTGGGCAATCTTGGGAGGCGGATCAGAATGTCCCCCTCTCAGCTGATCGCTTATGTTGACCGCTGGCCTGGTTCCTGAGACCCGGTAGGGTCAGGGCGAGGTGAAATTAGGGTTTCCCTAGTTTTGAGGAGAGGTTGTTGCTTGAGTTGGGCTTCACCAGCGTGGATTCTTTTCTCGGGAGCCGAGAGCTTCAAGTAGCAGGTGTTCCGGGCCGCATCTGGCTACTCGTAATTCTACGGCTTTTAGTAAACACATTTCGGCAAGTGACGGTCTTCGGGGCCAGCTTGGATCACCTTCATGAGCCTTAGTCACACTTCACCTTGGCCTTGGGCGATTTTTGAGATAAGTATTTTATTATAATATTATTATTTTAATATTATAAATTTTGGTTTAGCAAAGGCAACTTTTAAGTTGTTTTAAAAAGGGGAATTTTTTGAGGGTCATAAGGAGTTATATTATATTTTAAATGCCAAATTTGAGATTATTAAATGGGACGCCCTTTTGTGAGATGAAGTTTATTTTAAAAAGTGAAATATTTTATGGAGGAAAAGGGACGCCTTCTTTTGGTGGGAAATGAGTAATTTGAAAATTAGGGTTTTGGGGCGCCCTCTGGAAGTTTCTAGATGTTTCTCTCATTTCTATTTAAGCAGGCCTCAGCTCTTCATTTGGCATCTTCTGTCTACTACACCGTTATGCTGCTGGATTGTATTCAGGCACTCGCTTCGAGGAAAGCACACCTCCTAGCATTGGCTCATCTTCTTGCTTGAAAGATAGCAACTAGTTGAGAGGTTAGCTTGTATTAGGTTTGAATTGCATTTCTAGTTGAGTAATTGCATTGTTGGAGCTCTAGTTTACATTTTCTGTCATATTTTGATGTTGCTGAATGTCATTGAGGAATGTAAGAATCGCTCGTAGCTCATGAAATAAAAATGTTATCATTCTGGGTGTTGGATCTTTCAATCTGTTTATGAAGGGCGACCATGCTTGCCAATTTCCAGATTTTATTTATGTCTCTTTGATTTTATAAAGGAAATTCGCCCTTGCAGCTGGGCCGTACCATCTTGAGGTACATTGGAGTTGTGCAAAAATAAATAAGGCTTGTTTTGAGTGGTTTAGGGATTGTATCTTGGGCGCCTGCATCAGTATAGCAATCTGCATTTGATCTTTCGTCAATAGGATGTGTTTAGAGTGAGTTATATGCATTTTGATGAGTTTTCATGCTGCTGTTCTGTATCATTTCTGTCAAAAATAGTCACATCAGATTTGAGAAAGTTCATTAGTGTGTGAGGAGTTGATATTCAGTGAGCTTGGGAGTGTGAAAGGGAGTTCTTAATTTGATATAGCTTCGAAAGGATTCTAATCTTAAGATATTGACAAACTCTCTAATTTATTGTAAGCTGAACAGTAGTACTGTCAGCAATTCTCTCCTCTCATTTGGTATTTACTTGTACTGCCCACTGAATAAGTGGAAGAGGCTGGCTTGCCGCCTTTACTTTCTTGCATTGTAATTTCCTAAGTCTCCGCCATATGGTCACCTCTTATCCATCACGGATTGAGTAGCACATACTTGGTGTTGAGCTCTTTTCAGTATTGCAATAGATAGGGATCCTCTGACCGAATGCTCGTCGTTCGCCGGCGCATCTCTGGTTAGAGTTCTTGTTCAGCATTTACTTTGAGATCCTCCGACCAATGCTCACACCTTGCCCGCATCGGGATCCTGGTGTACATTCTGGTTAGAGTTACTTTCTGCATCGTTTTGGTTTATGCTAACCTTAACGGGTGCATGTTGCATTGTAATCTTTTATGAAAAAACACAAAAAAAATTGGTCCGGTTCATTACAGACTTTTGGCATTGCTCATTTAAATTTCAGTTGTTATAAATGTGTTGACCAAGTTTTTAAACACAGATTTCTGCTGCTGTATTGATTTGTGCATTGTTTTTGTTTTGTTGCCACATGTATATCTTGGTGTGTTGATCAAAGGTGGTTGGCATTTGACCAAGATTTTTATGAATTTCCATATATATTAATTTGAATTGCACAATATACTAATCGCAGTGATGCATATCTCAGACTGAACATGTTTCCAGATTCTAATGGAATACTGACAAACTTACTAGTTACATATTTTTTCTTTAGTGGGAGTGGAGATGTCGAGCAAAACTTGCAGTGCGTGGCACATCAGAGACTCCTCAAATTGGACTTTATGAAGAGGGTACACATAATGTTGTGGATATTCCTTCTTGCCGAGGTTTGTAATAATGGTAACTTAGGGAATTTTCTTTTGTTTATTTTATCACTGTTTTCATTGTATGTATTTGAGTTCTAAGGAACCTGTATGACAAAATTGGTGAGTTCTTACATGTATGAGTAATTGCATTATGTGTGACTTAGTTTAATATAGTGTCTTCTAGAAATTTAGTTTTTTAATAGGTTAGTAGTCTTTCCCTGATATTGCAGTCTAGAGAATTGTAGTACTGAATATAGGGAAGGCAATTCCTCTACTTTAAACATCGCATTTTTGAGGAATCTTCAGGTTTTTAGGAATAATGATTACTTTTGCTACACAAATTTTTAGTTTGAGTTATTGTTTAATATCCAAATAACGTATACATATTATTTGTCTCTTAGATTCTTTAAAATCAATCTTGTTCTATGTATATTTCTGAATAATGTAGTTCAACTCTTTTGGATCTTGTAAAATGAATACAACATGGAAACCTCATGGGAAAGTATGTTTTGAAAACAATTATCAGCTGGCAGCTGGTAGCTGGAGTCAGCTATGTTGTTAAATATTGTAATGAGTACATGAGTAAAAAAATGCTTTGTTGCTGACTAAATTGTGCTATTATTTTTTGTATTGTTGGCTTAGGTAGTGGTTTTTGGATTATGTATAGTTTGGTTCAACAGCCCTATTAAATGACAACTACTTGGTTGTCAAACAAATAAATATTAAGTCAGAAATGGCGGTCAGGGTGCTGATGTGATAGATCTTTCTTGTACCCAAGACTTGCCCTATACACTACCTTTGTCAACAATACAGTGGTTAATGATATTTAATAGCATACTGTAATATGGTGGCCAACTTGAGAATAACTAACAAAAGATCTTGAAGAAGACATTATGTGAAAAAAGTGATTCTTGACATTTTAGGGCATGCTTCATGATGTGCCATCAGGATGATGAGTATAGATTTCTTAGTTAAACTAATTGTAGCCAATTATCATGAGCTATGCAAATGTTGTCAAGCATGATTTTGTATAATTACATCTCTTGGCACATTTGGCATGCTACATGATGTGCTATCAAGATGATGAGCATGGATTTCGTGATCAGACCAATTGCAATAAATTATTTGGAGTTATGCAAATATAGTCAAAATGATTTTAATTTTTGTATGTATATTAAATGTCTTGGTACATGTAGTGTATGTAGTTTTTTGTAATTGCAATTAGTGCCTTGACAATTGTGATATAGTTGGCACACCTCTTGATCAGCCAACCTATATGCAGAATGGTGGAGGTCAGGGAAGGGAGCTCTCATATTGTCATGGTTAGTTGATGTACACTACTTAGATTACTAAAGTTACATTTATAACCAATTTATGTGTGCAATCTTTGGCATGTTCATTCAGCTTTAACTACTTTGTTATTTTATTCTTTATTGGTAGAGCATATTTGATGCTGTTGCTTATACATAGTTGGGTTGGGTAAAATGTTCAGTCAAAAATAATTGTTGACGACAAAACATTGAGATTGAGGTCATTGAGAATGAATGGGCCAACTCATTGAAGAACCTAAAAAAATTAATCAAGAAACGAAATAACAACTAATCTAGGACCACAAGCTTGTCTAGGCAATATTGGTCCAAGAGTATGCATGGGAGGATTTTGAGTAAGCTGAGTTGTTTACAAACCAATTTTAGAATAGCCTTGCTCATAGGGAGCATATTGATTAGTTGATCTTTGTTAATCAGGCATTATGTCTTCATTAAGACCTTTGCATTGAGAAAGATCAAGAATTTGAAATAAGGGTTCTGCAATAGTGGGAGGGAAGGTGCCATTGAGAAGAGGAAGAAGTAGAACAATTTAAGGACAAACATTGAGAAGGAATTAATGCCCTTTGAGCCGATATACAAGCAAAAGATGCTAATGGTGTCAGGGAGAAGAATGAGGAAAAAAAAGATTTATTCAGCTTTTGCAATAGAGTGAACATAGAGGCCACAAGAGGTAGTCAATAATCTACATCTAGAGTATCTTTTGGAACTCTGAATCTTAAGTTGAGAGGAACTTAAGAGAGATTCAATAACTTGAAAATAATTTGCCACATCAATAACCATTTTGACTAGGTTGACCTAGGAGGTGTTTTAGAGGAGTCTATAGATGAGTCAACTGATAGTCAAACCCCTTGGCAAGAGGGAAGTCTTTGCCATGCCAACAATCTTAGTGACTTCTTCATAGGTGGATTGAGGCATGGGCTATAGCCATGCCATGTGTCTGAAAATGTTGGGAAAGAATTAGAATGTGCAAGATAGAATTTCCAAAGGAAGGAGATTGCCCAAGATAAGCGTCTAGAGATCAATACAATGATGGTTGAAGTCCTAATATGGAGAGGATAAACTGCCAAATTTTCTTGGAGATGGGACATAGGACCTTGTCTAACATAGTAGAACCTTCATAACAATTTGGATTGCCAGTGGACATGTTGGTGAACAACATTAGTTGCAGTTGTTCTTGGCCATTTTCAATGGTTGGTGAATGATGGGTACATAGACACCTAGGTAGAAGATTGGGACACTTGGGATAAACTTTGGAAGATCACGACAAGAGCATGGATTCAGAAGTTGGATACCTTTTTGACTGTACGACCTATGGCGGAGGATGAGGGAATCAAATTTGCAACCATGCACTTTGAGGGCACTACATACGATTGGTGGCACCATGGTTTGGTTACTCAAAACCATGGAATGATTCATCCCTATGATGAGTTTAGTAGCAAAAGGATGATAGCACGGTTTGATAGGAAGGATGTGGAAGTGTATTATAGGGAGTTGGCATAGCTTAAGTAGTGTGGACATGTGGAGACATACATAGAAGAATTCCAGAACATTGCTGTTATGGTTCCTAATATGTTCGAGAGAAGGGTAGTGATATTGTTTATTGAGGGTCTGAATGACAGGATGAAAGGCATAGTTAAGGCACTCAAGCCTAACACATTACATGATGCTATTCAGCTTGCTTTAGACCTTGAGATTACACCTACTTCCTTGCAGCCCGCAAAGAAGAATTTCAAGGATAATAAATCTAAACCCAAGGCAGATGTGGGAAAATCAAATCAGTCCAAGTCTACAGAGCCTATGCTGGAATTTGAAACAAGGAATGAGCTTAGGAGAAAGTTGTGTTTTACTTGCAAACAACCATGGGAGCCTAGTCATAGATGTCTTGGGAAAGGTATGGCACATCTTATAGAGGTCGTATTTGATGATGAGGGGATCCCTAATATGGATTCAGAGAGTGGGGAAGAGCATAATCACGAGCAACCAACACTAGAACCAGTAAATGATGGTAACAAAAGTTCTAGGATTTCTTATCTTTCAGGAGCTCCAAGGTACAATCCATTTATCTTTGAAAGTATATTGTTTGGTTGTAAAGTTTTGGCACTAGTTGATAGTGGAGCTACACATAACTACATTGATGAAGGTTTGTTAAAGAGAAGAGGTTTGCATTGTGATGATTTTGAGGGCTTTGATGTCACTATAGCAGGTGGACTTACTAGTCTTTGCAAGAAGAAAGTGAGTAAGCTTAGCATTATCTTTGGGGAGTATACTCTTTGTGATGACTTTTATGTACTTGATTTGAGGGACAATGAAATTATACTTGGAATGCAATGGCTACATTCTTTACAAAGGGTCATCCGATATTTACAAGTAATGGAGTTGAGCTTCATACATGATGGGAAACACGCTGTTATGAGAGCCCTCAAGTACACTTTACCTCATCAAATAAGAGAAAAATCCATGACAGTTATGGATTATGAATTGGTTCATGCAAGCATAGGTGATGCACAAGGAGAGACTTGTTTGGGGACAACAGTTGATGGAGAGTATTCGGGATTTGAAGAAGGCGAAAATACTATAGAATGGCATAACATTATACCTGATTTGTTTGAGGGCAGCAGTCCTATGGTTTTGCATTCTCATGAAATAGACATGCTAACACCGTTGGATGACAGTTACTTGTGGTCTACTAATGATGGCATAAAAAATTGGAGTGCTAGGTATGATAATTTTGCTGAAAAATAGGGCATTACACAATCTGATTTTCTATATCAGATCTTTGAAGGTGTGGAAAAGACACAAGAGAAGTGTAACATTTGGCTAGAAAGGGGAAGGAAAGCTAAGGTAATTGCTGGTCAAGCAAAACAGTATCTAGAAATGGTAAAAAGAATGAGGCAATTAGCTTTGTTTGATCATCATGGGCCAGCCATTGATGACATGCATATGTGTGGCAATGAAGATGGAGGTAATTCAGATTTGCAAGGTACATTGGTCCCTTTTGATAGGCTGGGTCAAACCATTGGGTTAACACAATTTTATATTGATGAGGATTGTTTAATAGACTATTCTCCATGGTTTGATAGAGAATCTTCATTGCTGGGTATTGGAATGTATGGTTTCAGTTTAGGCATGATAGTATTTAGAATAGTTTATAATGATGTAAGAACCCAACTAGTTCTTTGCTTCTATACTATTCTGCTACTGAATGCACTATCTAAATTTGTTTTGGTGTTTTGAATAGATATATCGTTTTTTTGTGTTTTGAGGGTTTATTGACATAAAAAGCAAATAACATAAAACTGAAACTTATTACAATAATCTGAAAATTCTGAAACAACTGATCTACTGCTGCAATTAAACTTTATTTCTCAAGAGAATGGAAAATTACGTTATTTTCAAAATAAAAACAATGGCAACAACATGGAACCTGATTTTTATTTGATTTTTGCCTTGCCTTCAACCGGAACTGAAGCATTTCACTATTCATGACAGCACTGTAACATTTTAATGTTCACGATGGCACTATTCACGATGGTACTATTCACAGGTTACTATTCACGCGTCACTATTCACACAACACTATTCACGTGTCACTATTCACGCGTTACTATTCACGGCCGTATTGTAGCAGCAGGTACAAACTTAAATAAGCAAAGGATTAATCTTTAATATTCTGATCTACAATGAAACCCCTATTAATCTCCGAATCTTCCTCACAACTGCTGAAGCACAAATCAGAGTCTCTATATGAAACTCTCTAGATACCAAATTCGCTGGATATTTCACCAGTTCAAATGGAGACTCACAAAAGAAACTACGTTCTTCAATGGCAATGGCTGAAACCCTTCTCAGAGCACAAAACTTGTTTTCAAAATGATAGCAATAACAATGGATACCTCATTCTTCTTTTCTCGAGCAAATATAAGCCTCCAAAAACCCTAATCGAAATTCCTCTTCAAGGCTGCGATTTATTTAATGAAATAACATTAAATAAAATCATTAACATTTAATTGAATTAAACTTAGGGAAAACTTTTAATAATTCTCCTCCAAAATTAAATACTCAATTGGCCCCATTCGATGTGTTATAAACCCATCACTTAAGTGATTTAAATATAAAGTCAATTTAACTTTATATTTAATCATTAATCATTAAACATGCTGGCATTCACTGAAATAATCATGATTCTCTAAATATTGAGAATTTGGCCAAACCGTCTGAAACTGGAGTCCAAGAAATTATTTCCCAAGTGCCTGAAAAGACATGCTAAAAATAGCAAGAATCACTTAAAGAAGCCTAAATCAAACTCTCTAAGCTCAAACCAACCATTGAACTCTGAGAAAGCCAGAAGCACTGAACAACCCAAACCTCCTGTGTCCAAACTGACCCCCCTATCCATTTGTAATAGCCTACGAGGGTCCAATAATAGGCTAAACCACAGCTAGACTAAAGTATCTAGCTAGAAGGGGACATCACAAATGATGGAAATCACTATTTTCTTCTTGCAGATGGGTCTAGTAATGCTTTTGCATCTTCATACACTTTGGATGACACTTATAGTGGATTAGCCACTCATGAGTTACCTTTAGTTAGTGATGAATGCATCTACGTTATATCATTGGAGTTGTCACCTATTCCCTATGATGTGACAACTGCTCATTGGTATGATGGTAGCATAATCCTCATGGATTCTTTATTGGTAAATGGCTGTCCTCTTTGGGTTTCCATTTCACTTTCAAATTTAGCATGGTCTTTAATAGCTATTGAGTTGCATGGGAGTGTGTGGAGATGTAAAGTGCCTTGCCAAATCTGATAAAAAAACCCTTGAATTTCTGCCTTAGGAATTTTGACAAACACTTTGCTTGCAATCTCTGATTTTCTGGTTTTGAATTTCAGTTTGTTTTGTGTTGAGTTTGCTTGATGCCAATAAAGTTTAGATGCTTGAAAATAATTGCTAAAATGTCTAGTTGAGTATCTAAGATGAAATGCAATTCTTTTTGTATTTTCCAAATGCATATATATGACCTACACATGTGAAATATGCTTCTACAGCAGCAAGACAAATTGACAAACACTTTGTATGCAAACTTAATAAGCAGATATGCAAGCACAATTTCTTGACATTTTGTCAAACGATTGTCATGCAACTAATTGAGCAAATATGAGGATACAATAGTTGACAATATTTTGAGAACATACTTCACCATGTTACCAATATGTTGGCTTCCAACCAATTACAATATGACTGAACTAATTTAGTTGGATATCATCAAACTACAATGCCAAAATGCAAACTAAGATGACTGATTTCTCTATCAGAATAACATGACATTTACAATACTCAAACTAGCCGCTTTTTTTGAAGGATGACTTTACAATGCACTCAAAAGCTGACTGAGAAATGCAAAGATGTAATGTAAATAATAGAGGAACCTGGACGCCTTGACTGCAAGATCGATGTTGAGCAGAAATTTGATTCGATTCTCCCTTAATTTGAATCAGGTACACCTGGAAATGCTGTTCCCTAACTCTTCTTGTGCCAGCACACTCTTCTATAGTGACTTTGAATTTTTATGAGCTTCCTTTCTACAAATCGAACCAATCATCATCACCAAAATTCGTCCCTTGGTCTGTAACTGCAGAACACCACTCTAGCTGCCAAAATCGATGCACAAAGAAGCTGCCATCATGGTCTCAAAGAATTGATTTGATCACCCTATACAATATCTCCACTTTCTTCACCAAAACGAATTCAATTGGCTGCCAATGAACATCCAAGAAGTCTGTAGCTATTGCCTCCAAACCGAATATCTTTTATCACCAAAATTTGGCCAAAGGCCACAAATTTTTTCCCCAATTAGGAAGTCTGAAATAACTTCCTCACTACTCCAGCTAGGGTTGATATTGCACAACTGAAACCGGCACCTTAGAGTATTCAAACCCTCAGACAAATTGTCAAGCATTCAAGCTCTCCAATGTAGAAATGTGAATATGCATCTCAAGATGTCTCAAATGCCCTCCATAAGCTCCTTTTAAAGAAATTACAATCACCTCCAAGAAGCTTCTAGAATAAAATATTATTTTATTTACTTAAGTGACTTTTTGATATTATTTTATTTTTAGTCACTTTATTAAATTAATTAAATATAAAGTCATCTTATGATATTTTATTTTTGAGATAACTTTACAAATAATTAATTTAATAATTTATTCCCTTATTTCTCCTTTTAGCCTTTGGGAAGAAATAAAGGCTAAAATAATATGCAGG
The DNA here is from genome assembly GCA_007258455.2 of Sequoia sempervirens. Taxonomy (NCBI): domain Eukaryota; kingdom Viridiplantae; phylum Streptophyta; class Pinopsida; order Cupressales; family Cupressaceae; genus Sequoia; species Sequoia sempervirens. Next base: position 12,152 of record VDFB02039758.1, on the reverse strand, counting down.
TGGCCATCAAGAAGGGGGCATTACAATCCTCCCTTCCTAAAATTGCTTGTCCTCAAGCGATTGCAAACTCGGGTGCTGTAGAATCTGCTCATTCTCCCATGTGGCAACTTCTGCTAGCAGATCTCTCCATCTCACCAAATACTCGTTCACCACCCTGTTCCTCAACCTCCTCTCTCGAGTATCTACAATCTCCTTAGGAACTAGGACCAAATGTCCCTCCTCATCCAATGGTGGAAGCTCTGTAGAAGTAGTAACCTGCTGACCCAGTGCCTTCTTGAGGCATGAAACATGAAATACATTATGAATCTTGCTGCTCTTGGGCAACTCCAAATCATATGCTATCTCTCCAACCCTCCTGATAATCCCGTATGGTCCATATAATCTGGGCTTGAGCTTTCTGGCTCCACTCTTCTTAAGAGAAGATTGTCTATAGGGCTGTAGGCGAAGGTATACCAAATCACCAACCTAAAAACTATGTTCCACCCTGTGTCTATCAACATGTCTTTTGCTGATTTTGTGCCACTTGTAGGTTATCTTTGAGTGCCTTGAAGATATCTTGACTCTCCTGAATCCAATCCTTGGCTTTGGGAGCCCTGCTCTCACCAAAATCCATCTCCATGAATGAAGGTGCATCGTATCCGTACAAAGCTTGGAAATGACTCATCCCAATGGACATATGATGAGTGGTATTATAACAATACTCCCCTAAGTGTAACCACTTAATCCATGCCTACTACTACCCTGCAATGTAGTTGCGCAAGTACCCCTCAATCCACTTGTTCACAATCTCTGTCTACCCATCTGTTTGAGGGTGGTAACTTGTGCTCATAGTCAAATCAGTACCATCCAATCTAAATAACTCCTGCCAGAATGCACTCATGAATCTACTATCCCTGTCATTGATTATGTTTTGAGGTAGCTCGTGCAATCTGAAAATCTCCCTGAAAAATAACTCAGCTACCCGAGGATTCTTGTACTCTGTTGGAATAGCAAAGAAGTGAGTGCACTTCATCAACTGATCCACCACCACAAAGATACTATCTCTCCTATGCACCTTAGGTAGACCTGTGATGAAGTCCATAGAAATGCTCTCCCATTTCTGCTCTAGAATAGGCAATGGCTGTAGCAATCCAACTAGGTGTGTATGCTTTGACTTGTTTTGCTAACAAGTCACACACTCCCTGACATGTCTCAATATGTTATTCTTGAGACTCTTCCATGAGAACCTCTCTCTGACTTGTCTGTAAGTTTTGAAATAGCCCTGATGGCTTGCTAAGGGAGTGTCATGAGAAGCCTGCAATATCTTCTCCTTTAGTCTAGATATTGGCACCAAGTAAATCATATCCTTGTAGTAGATCACATCATCCACTACTCGCTACATGCCATCCTGTATCAATCCATCCATCACCTCGCAAGAAAATTTATTCTTGGAATATTCCACCAATAAGAGGGATTTCCAATCTGCAGAAATCTCAAAAAGTGAGTAAGCTGAAGGCCTCCTAAAAAGGGCATCTTCAACCATGTTCTTCTTTCCCTTCACATATTCTATATCAAAGTCATATGCCTGTATCCTCCTGACCTACTTCTGTTGTCTCTGATTCAAGTCCCTCTGCTCCAAGAAGTATCTGAGACTATTGTGGTCGGTCCTCACCACAAACTTTCCCCAACTAAATATTGGCTTAATTTCACGAAGGCATGCATAATGGCAAGCATCTCCTTGTCGTAGATGGAGTATAGTCTCTCAAGTCCCCTCAATTTACGGCTCTCAAAGGCTATGGGGTGTTGGTTCTACATCAATACTGCTCTCATGCCTTCACTTGAGGCATCGCACTCAAGAACAAATGATTGCGTGAAGTCTGGAAGCACTAATACTAGACAAATACTCATCACATCCTTGAGCTTATCAAAAGCTCGATGTGCCTCCTCTGACCAACTAAATGCACCTTTCTTAGTCAAATTTGTCAAAGGTACTCTCAACTGTGAGAATCCCCTCACAAACCACTTGTAGTAACTACACAACCCGAAAAAGTATCACAACTCTATAAGAGCCCTAGGTGGTGGCCAATCAAGTATCACCTGTATCTTCTCCTGATGGACTTGTACTCCATTTGCATTGATCACATGCCCCAAATACAATATCTCTCTAAGGCCAAATTCACATTTTGAAGCGTTAGCATATAATGGATGCTCTCCCATGATAGTCAAAATCTCATCCAACTCTCTCAGATGGTCCTCCCAAGTTTTACTATAGATAAGCAAGTCATCAAAGAACACTAAGAGAAACTTACACAACTGCTTATTGAAGATATGATTCATACAAGATTGGAATGTGGTAGGTGCATTAGTTAATGCAAATGGCATCACCAAAAAATCATAATGCCCATAATGACATCTGAATGCAGTCTTATGAATGTCTTGCTCTCGAACCCTAATTTGGTGGTACCCTGAACAAAGATCTATCTTGGAAAAATAGACTGCACCATGTAACTCATCGAAGAGCTCATTGATCCTGGGTATTGGATATTTGTTTTTGATAGTTTTCTTATTGAGAACTCTATAATTGATACACATTCGGATTATCCCATCCTTCTTCTTCACCAACACCACTGAAGAAGCAAAGGTACTAGAAGTCAGTTTGATATGTCCCATCTGAAGCAGTTCTTTGATTGCTTTCTCAATCTCATCCTTAAACTTTTTAGTATGACGATACGAGCTAGTAATGACTCGTTTCGCCCCCTCCTGCAACTCAATAGTGTGCTCAAACCCTTTATCTGGTGGTATCTCTCCAAAAACCTTATCATGCTTTCCTAAAAGCTCTTGAATGTCAGTGTGTATGGCTGCCCTGAATTTGTACCCTCCTTAGTGGTAATCAAACACTTTGCTGCCCAAGCTATGTGATCATGACGAAAGATGTTTTCCATGCATCTAGTAGACACAACCTGGGCTGATCTAGTAGACATGCCTCTAAGCACTACTCGCTGCCCATCTGCTGTTCTGAACTTGAGTTCCATGGTTTGAAAGTTCTGTGAATATTTCCCTAGTGAATGTAACCATTGGATTCCAAGTATAGCATGAGTGTCTCCCAAATCCACCACATAGAAGTCATCCATGACCGTGTAATTTCCCATAGTGATAGGAAACTATGGGGCTCTCCTGGTACATGTCATTCTATGACCATCTGCCACCATCATGTTGAATCCCTCAAAATCCTCTACTGGTAGCTTATGCTTTGCCACTAAGGCTGCATTGATGAAGTTGTGGGTGTCCCCACTATCAATCAACACTGTGATGCACTGACCCTGTGAAATTCCCCTAACTTTGAAGGAGTTAAATCTAGGATTGCTTGATATGGTAGCAATGGTACCACTCTTACCCTCTCCCTGAGGCTACTCCCCATCTGAACTGTTGTCATCATTCTTCTGAGAAAGCTCGTCATCATTACTATCATCCTCAAACACAACCTCAATAAGTTGTGCCTTGCCTTTTCGAAGGCAACGGTGTCCTCGTTCCCAACATTCCTTGTAGTGATAGCAAATCCCCTTGATTCTACATTCTTGTCGGTATGCCTCATCTGGGTCAATCTTCTTATTCCCCTTTTTCTGAAAAGACTTCTTGCCCTTGTTCTTCTGAGGGGTGAAGGGTTTAGAAGGGGTTTTGTTGTCAGGAGTGGAAAACTCCATATCTCTGGTTTTAGTGATCGCATCCTATAGGGAATCAGGTTTGAAAGCCTTAATCCAACCACGAAGTGGTTCAAATAGACCCTCAATGAAAAGCATAACCAACTGTTGCTCCAATATGTCTGTCACCATGACTATGAGTTGCTGAAATTCTGAAATATAAGCATCTACTAAGCCACTCTGCTTAAGTTGTGCTAACTCCCTGAAATGGATCTCAGGATCCTTCTGATCGAATCTATCTATTAGTTTTTGTGTGAATTCCAAGTAGGACGTGATATTGGCATGCTCGAAAGTGACAAGCCCACGATGCCACCATTCATGTGCTTCACCATCCAAATGAAGAGTAGCATACTTGATAGCCTTAGTTTCCAACATGGGATAAAGCTGTAGGTAAGTGTCTAACTTCTAGACCCAAGCTCTAGCTGTGCATTTGCTAGACCCATCAAAGGAAGGAATGGAGAGTTTTCCAACCTTTCGCTGCAAATCCCGGTTTTGCTGCCCTCTATTGTGGTTTCTAGGTTTGTTCGTGTATTTGATGGTACAAAAATCTCCCAAGGAGATCGCAGCATGAAAATCATCTCCTAAATTTTTGTATTCTTGGAAGTAGTCTGCAAAGCCTTCACCTTGATCTTGTTGCTCTTGATTTGCAGCAGCTTGTTTTCCTATGAATCAAGGCATGAGAGACCTTAGAGTGCCCCTGCTAGTTGTTCTAGCATTAGGTTGAACTGTGTTACGAGCCTCTGTGTTGTTATCATGTCCTCCATTCTGCTCATTATAACCATTATTCCCATTATTGTTGTTTCCACCAGCAAGCTATTGTACCAATTGTGCTATTTGTTGTGTTAATTCATGTTGTCCTCTAGCTAGGTCATTCAACATTCTTTGTGTACTACTTTCTTCAATGTTATCAAATGGACCTGCACCTCTTCTCAACCTTCTATAAGCGCTGGCCAATGGATCAATATTTGGAATGCATGGAAATTCTTCACTCATAACCCACACAGGCTGGCAGGAACGAAAGCTCTGATACCACTATAAAGTGCCTTGCCAAATCTGATAAAAAACCCTTGAATTTCTGCCTCAGGAATTTTGACAAACACTTTGCTTGCAATCTCTGATTTGCTGGTTTTGAGTTTCAGTTTGTTTTGCGTTGAGTTTGCTTGCTACCAATGAAGTTTAAATGCTTGAAAATAATTGCTAAAATGTCTAGTTGAGTATCTAAGATGAAATCCAATTCCTTTTGTATTTTTCAAATGCATATATATGACCTACATATGTGAAATATGCTTCTACAGCAGCAAGGAAAATTGACAAACACTTTGTATGCAAACTTAATAAGCAGATATAAAAGCACAATTTCATGACATTTTGTCAAACGATTGTCATGCAACTAATTGAGCAAATATGAAGGTACAACAGTTGACAACATTTTGAGAACATACTTCACCATGTTACCAATATGTTGGCTTCCAACCAATTAGAATATGACTGAACTAATTTAGTTGGATATCATCAAACTACAATGCCAAAATTCAAACTAAGATGACTGATTTCTCTATCAGAATAACATGACATTTACAATACTCAAACTAGCTGCCTTTTCTGTAGGAAGACTTTACAATCCACTCAAATGTTGACTGAGAAATGCAAAGATGTAATGTAAACAATAGAGGAACCTAGATGCCTTGACTGCTGGGTCGATGCTGAGCAAAAATTTGATTCGATTCTCCCTTAATTTGAACCAGCTACACTTGGAAATGCTGTGCCCTAACTCTTCTTGTGCTAGCGCACTCTTCTATAGTGACATCGAATTTTCATGAGCTTCCTTTCTATAAATCGAACGAATCATCATCACCAAAATTCGTCCCTTGGTCTTGTTGGTGTACGTTATATCATCCACCGAACACATAGAATAAAATGTCCAATGATACTCTATTCTCTCTTGAACAAAATCACCGCGTATGCTAAGATTGCGAGAAGATCATATGGCAACTCCAAGGTTTCTTTTGTCAAGTCATGACGTGTGGATAAGCTCAATAGGCGTTGTGATATGCTGGTAATACACAAAGGGACTTACGTTAGGCAATTTCTTCACAAGTTAAGAACTTAGACGGATTTAACATTAAATGCTTCTTCTGTTGGGATTTTCAGTTTGGATCTCAAAAAGAAAAAGGTGCAGAAAGGATAAGGGTTTAGAGGTTCAAATCTATCCCTAGGAATTCAAGAGACGTGTAATGTCCCCTTTCTGGCCAGACATGATATGATGTATCGTTAGCCTATTCTGACTTGGTCCCGAGGGCTAACAAGGACATTGAAGGGATCTTGAGATCATTTGGCCTAGGCAATTTCAAGTTTAGGCCAAACTGAGTTCGTCTGATGGGGTTTCTGAAGGACTTACTATTTTTAGTAAGTCGGCAGTGGGCAAGGGAATTGATATTTTTAGTATTGGACTTGGAGCGTCTCGCCGAGACCTTTCCAACGAGCTATTGCACATGGTTTTCCGAGTCCAACTGATATTTTATTTTAATGCTTGAAGATTATTTATAAAGTGACTATTAAATTAAAGTTAATGTTTTATTATAAAAGTCACTTTATTTTAAAGGGTCATTTATCCCACATTGGCCAGGTGGATGAGAAACTCCTAAAAAGAAGTTATATAATGAAGTGAAGAGACTACTTTTGGGCATGCTTCGTATATGCTTGGTTATTACTTTCTCTTGGAGAATTCAAGGAAGCTTTGGCTTTCAGCAGGTTTGAGGACGGAATCCCTCGAGCTTGGAGGCAGTGGACGGAAACCCATTGTTTGTTGGAGATATCATTCAGGTGTCTTATTTTGTGCTTTAGATTCAAACTATTTCTGAGGGTTTGTCAGATTTGCAGTAGCTGTTGTATTGCTACAAAACATAATTGTATCTGTAAGTTGCCCTAGCTGATGTATTATTGCAACTATTTCTAATTAAATGCAAGCTGGATTATTTTGCAGTTTATTATTGTGCTGGAATGATTTATTTTGCAAATTATTATTGTGCTGAAAGAAGAGATTCTACAGAAGTTCTTTTATTTTAAATTAAAAGTCTGGAAATCTAGGGCACAAAAATTGGGGGTTTTGAGTTAGATCTAGTTTGGCTCATTACAGTGGTATCAGAGCCATGATCCTGCCATCCTGTGAGATTTTTATGAGTGACAAAGTCAGATCTGCAGAAGTTTGAAGACAAAATTTGGTATTTCTGAAGGATTCGATTATTTGGAGATAGTTCAGTTTCTAAAGACTATTTCAGCCATAAGTAGACAAATTAGTAATGCAAACAAAAGTCAAGTAAGACAAAATATTTTAGCATCAAATTTATATTGGTGAAGTATCAAACCTTGAATCTGGAGGATGTTTTTAATATTCAAGCTCGAATCTTCCTAAGGAAGGTCGTGGCTTTCTTGTTTGACTGGTCGTAGCCTCCTAAAGACGGGTTTGGAGTTTCTTAGTTATATCGAAATAGAAAATTGAGAATAAGACAAGTTTTCAGAAAGACAAAGTGGTGTCCTGTTGGGAGCTACTTGGCTCTTCATGTTGAATAGTGGCACATCCTTCTGCCGTTTTGGAGAAAGGGTCGATATTTTGGCTTTATGGAAAAGTCCGACACATAGCTGGAGGCAAATAAATGTCAGAGAAGCCAGATCGAATGAATATATGAGAAGTCATGTATTCTCCATGAGCCGATAAAGACAAAATTCAGAGCATTTTTCTGAAAGAATCGTAACTTATTCATATTTTAGGCGTAACTTATTTTGGATGCATTGCGGGGGTTAAATAGAATATAAAATTGGGATTATTCATGATGCTCGGGGCTGAGTAAGGTGAGCAATACATTTTAGGTGGCCCGTTCAAATATTTCATCACAATCTTATTTAGTTTAAATCGCAGCTCTCAAAAGATATCGTGGCATCAGGAAATAATAAAATATATCTAGAGCTGAGGACTTCTATATTTGTTAAAAGCTTACATGGAAGTTTAGAACTTTATGAAATCACTTATTGAATCGTGGGTCCCAGCATAAGAGTTGAAGTCTGAGATGGAAGGATTGAGAGTTGGCAGATTTTGTACATTGTAATATCAAATTGATGTGCAGCGCTTCCTTTGTGGTGGGCCATTTCAAACATTTCATTACAGTCCTTGTCTATTCTAAATCTGCCACATCTTTTCTAGCAAGTATTATTCAGATTTGAAGTGGTTTGTGGGTTTAAAGCTTATATATTTCTATTGCAGCCTCTTTGGGAAAAAATTCTGACAGGATTCAGCATGTCTTCATTTGAAATAAGGATTAGTATATGAAAGTTAGTGATTTGTGGGTCCCAGCTTTACATTTGGAAATTTGAATTTAAATTGAAATCTATCTTTGAATCACAAGTTGTGTGGGTAATATTTCTTTTTGTGAATTTTGTTTGTGGGCCCAGCATATCTATTGTCAAAGACTTCATCAAATCTGAAGCTTGTTATTGATATAAACTTGATGCTGTCAAAAGGGGAACCAAATCTGACAATAAGGCCAGTCAGCAATTTGATATGAGGGGATGTAAAATTTAAGAAATAGAAATTTGATTTTTTATTGCTTTGTGGGACCCTCTCAAAAGCCACCGTAGCATATGGAGGGATTGTTTCATAAGTTTGAAATTCTTTTAGTGGAAGGTGGGACCAATAGACTCTTAAATCAGTTGGAATAGCTTATGTGGAGAGTGAGAAGGGATCTCATTAAGAAATATATTGTTGAGAATAGTGGATCGTGTCACCCACAACATTCCCAATTCTCATTCTTTATCACATTGTATTCAAGGTTTATAAGGATCGCACCATTTGAAAGGAGTTTGGGTTGAGTGCAAAGTGTTTGTAAAAATGCCTATATGCTGTAGCAGCTGGTTTACATGAGTTTCAGTCATATGTTTGCATTGAAAATCAAAAGAAGGTCCAGTAAATAAAATGAAGACAATGGCAGATTTGAAAAGTGTCATTTTCTCAAAAGAATTCAATGATACATTCAATGGTAAACAGCTAAGGGACTTGCAAAAAGAAAAGGATGTAGGGAATTGGCTCTATGTGATTGGGTTAGAATTGAAGTCCATGAAATTTACCAATGATGTTCTCTCTAAGTTGGAGGAAATAGACTCATATTTGTCCAAGGTAGATCAGGCAGATTGGAGACTTCTAAATTGGGCTTTGCAGCCCTCAATGCTCGCTTTGGTCCAGCACTGGTTATTGGAACATCCTTGTGAAGAGGTGAGACTTGCAGTTGCTTCTTGTCACAGTGAAATCATAAGAATAACAGCTCCTATAGCACCTTATAATGATGACATATTGAAGAAGGTTCTACAGCTGATTGTAGAGAGCTTGCACGGGCTACACAAAGTCAAAGCCCCTTCTTTTGGTAAGAGGGCTAAGATTTTAGAAATTATGGCCAACACCAGACCATTTATCATTATGTTGGACCTCAAATGTGATAAATTAATTCTACAAATGTTTCAATGCTTCCTAACTGAAATTAGAAAACATCATCAAGACATTGTGAGGTTTTGTATGCAAACTATTATATCCTTAATCCTAGATGAGGATGATGATATCTGCAAGCAGCTACAATTACACTTGTTGGCCATTTGGAGGAAGAAGCAGGTTATATCACCTATTGCTTACGAGTTCTCCAAAAGATTGGTTGAGTGTAAAGTTGAAAAGTTCAAGGAACTATTGACTAAAGGGGAGCTAACTTCGTTGGGTTTACAGGCTTCAGGATCTCCAAAGAAGAGCAAAAACCAAATGAGGAGAGAGCAGATTTGTTTCACATGTCAGGAGACTTGGACACCTGATCATAATTGTGAGATTAGTGAGGAAGATAAGTCAGCCAAAGAAGTTTGGACCAGCGATGAAGAAGATAGGAATTCCACAAATTTGTCCCCACAGAATGACACGAAAGTTTGTGAGGAGATGGAATCAATTGTGGCTCCAGGTAAAGGTTACACAAGTTTCTTTGTAGGCAATTTGGAAATTATGCTTAACACTTCTGGAAAGGTAATGGCTTCTTTTGGTGATTCCATGACTCGTGTTATTGCTGAGTCACTTCCTCCACATGAAAAATTTGGTCCAAATGTTAATGATGGTAATCCTATGCTTGATTCTAATGCTTCCTTGGTTCTAAATCAGCAAGAATGTGATGAAGATATCATAGAAGAAGTTTACTATGAGAGCCAAATCCCTCAAGGTAAATCAGCTAATCCAACATATGAATCTAATGTTGTTAAGTCACACAAATTGGAAAACCAATTGAAGCTCAATGAAGATAAGATAGTTGCAGCATTAACACATGTTGATGACATGCACAAGCTGGTTAAAGGTCACCTTTGGAAGGGACAACTTGACTGTAGAGGAAAAAAGGGTAAAGAAGAATCTTCTCAAGCTGATTTGCAGGTAAACAAAGAAGAAGTTTGGTCAGAATCATTGTATAGGAAAGAAGAAGAAATTGTCAATCTCACCTATGAGCTTGTGGATACTAAGGATACCTTGGAAGCTACTCAGGAGGCTCTACAAGGAGCAGAAAATCACATTGACCAGCTCAACTTAGAGCTGGGTTTGGCACAATCTCAATTAGAAAATCAGTTTTTTATGAAAGCCACATTAGAAAGGACAACCACCATTGATGAGCAACCAATGTTTGAAGAAGAATTGATTGAATGCTATGAAAATTCTATGAAAGAATTTGTATCAAATGCTGATTCGTTGAAGGTGAACAACAGTCCTTATGCACTCGTTTGTTATAAGATGTCAAATATGAATTTTCAGGTTGACATGGATTCGGAAATTCACTTTGCATATACTCAAGATTGCAAGCCTAAGCATGAGGATGTCTTCATTGTCTCAAGTTCCTCACAAGGTATGAACTTCCCCTGTTGTCTAAAGATTGGCATTAAGGAGTATGAGGGATGCAAAGTTCTTGTTTGCATGGACATACCAAGAAGTTTGAATGAACATGGGAGTCATTACATTGAAGAGTTGATAATCAAATGGTTAGCAATTGATCACACTCTCTCTCTAACCAATACGAAAGCATTATATTTGTTGTATGAGCCATTTTTTTGCAGCCTACAACCAATTTGGAATGAATTTTCAGATTCGGTTCCTTGGCTTCCATCTCATATTTCAATGTATGAAAGTTCTCCTATGATGTTGGTCATTGAATTTTCAAATCATGTAGCAATGATAACAACCAGTTGTATAGATTTGAGTGCACATAATGATCTCTACAACACTTGGGAATTGGATATTAATGAGAATTTACCAGTCTATGAGAGCAAAGGCATTCAGGAAGTAAGTATAAATCAGTTTTTCAGACTTGTTGCTACTGAAAATTATGAAGAGATGTGTGTGATTTCATTTGGAGATATACTAAAAAATATTCCTGATTTTATGCTGAGTATGCTTAATGGAATAAGAGATTCAAGTACATACATGGGTGACAGGTTTGCACATGATAGCAGAGTTTTAGTTTATGATTATAGCAGTGTGGCATTGCATCAGCATGGTGGCTCCTTTTTGAGGTTGATTTGGAATCCTGGAATCACATGGGTTTGCAGTTCAACAGTTGAGAATGAGGAAGCCAATGTCGGCTTACTGGGGTTTACTCCCATGGGGTTCCAATTTAGTCTATTTGGAGAGCAGTTATCTGAGGAGTTAACAGAGATGGTGCAGTATTTGATTGTTCTACTTACTAGTGGTTATCAGGAGGTCTCTTGTGTTGGCATTCAGCAGAGCAATGCTTTCAGCGATTGGTGCTATCGATCTCCTAGGTTGACTTGGGACCCTGGGATCATACTCAATTTCAGTTTGGTTCAGCATAGTGATCTTGGGGTAGCTTTGGAATTGCTTGAGGACAAGCAATTTTGGGAAGGGTGGACTGTAATGTCCCCTTTCTGGCCAGACATGATATGATGTATCGTTAGCCTATTCTGACTTGGTCCCAAGGGCTAATGTTGTACCCAAAACCAAAATTTTTGCTTCACTAAGGCATTTTGCTTAATTGAGTCATATTTTTGTTAAAGTGATGTCAAATGGTCGTTTTTGGGCTATTTAAATATGGAATTGGTGTCAGTGTCATGTCAGTCTGTCATTGAAGGAATTTAAGAAAAGTGAAAATTTGAACGAAAAACATCAAAATTTTCTATCTCTGGAGAAGGGAGCACATTCTCAAAGAGGCGCCCTATCTTTTAGGGGCTCAAATCCTGTTTTTAGAGTTTGTCACCTCCAGCAGACATTTGTCCGGCATCACGTCAGCTTCGCAGTGAGCTATCAAGCCTGTCAAACGGACCTGTTTCGAGCAAGTTGTGGAAGATACAGCGCAAAACGAGATGAAAGCGAGAATTGGCTAACACTGGTAAAAAGCGCAGCTTTTCAGAAAGGCGCCCATCTTTTTGAGGTGCCGAACGTAGGTTTTTGACTAAATGCCA